>ML284988.1:63460-91082 GCA_005239495.1 Nicotiana undulata
TGCGGGCCTATATTGTGTGTGATTTATGCCATGCTGTGGCTTATTATTGTGCTTGAGCTGTAGGCGCCCCTTCGGAGTCTGAGTCCATTTCTAGTGAGCGTCGGAGAGGTGAGGAGGCTTCCAGGCCTTATGAGTGATGTGAGGAGGCTTCCAGGACTTATGTTATTATTGCGCTTTGGCCGTAGGAGCCCCTCCGTTGTCTGTAACACACCCCCAGTGAGTGCCGGTACCGAATGAGTGATGCACGCGGGGCTTATGAAGAGTGATTGTGAGAATGCCTGATGGGCAGAGAGACTGTGAGGATGCCTGATGGGCAGAGCGACTGTGAGGATGCCTGATGGGCAGAGCGACTGTGAGGATGCCTGATGGGCAGAGCGACTGCGAGGATGCCTGATGGGCAGAGCGACTGTGAGGATGCCTGATGGGCAGAGTGAGTGTGAGGATGCCTGATGGGCAATGGTTACGATAAATGATTTTGGCCCGAGGGGCAGTTTTATGAAAGATTTTACTGAGTTTTCAAACTATGATTTACTTCGTTTTCACACTGGTTTTACTGAGAATTTTACTGAGATATACTGATATTGCACTTGTTTCGAAGGTTTTTCTGAAAACTGATTTCGAACTCATTATTTGATGAATACTACGTGGTGACTTGGTGTTTTACTGGTTTGTGGAATTGTGTACATGTTCTGTGTGTTTATATTACTCAGACTGTGATTTATTTTCATTACTACTGAGTTGGCGTACTCATAAAGACTCCCTGTGCCTCTGTGCACAGATCCAGGTACTAGTTCGCAGCAGTAGCTGACGCAGTTGATAGCATTATTTCACAGAATTTCGAGGTAGCTGTCCAGCGTCCACATCTTCTCCATTTCCCTTCCTTATTTAGTTTAGCATTTGATTCAGAGACATATGTTATAGTTTTAGCAGAGTTAGATTTATTTATTCTTAAATGCTCGTGACTATTGACTCCAGTTCTTGGGAGGTTGTTTAGAATATTATGGGGACGCTAAGACTTAATTATATCATTTATGCTATGGTTGCTTGCTTATTATTTAATTGTGAACTGGTTTAATTGAACAAAAGCGTAGAAATGTGATGGTTGGCTAGCCTAGTTCCACGATAGGCGCCATCACGGCCTGTTAGGATTTGGGGTCGTGACAAGTTGGTATCAGAGCACTAGGTAACATAGGACACAACGGTCATGGGCAGGTTTAGTAGAGTCATGCGGATCGGTACAGATACGTCTGTACTTATCTTCGAGAGGCTGACGAACATTTAGGAAACATTCAACATTCTTGAATTCTTATCGTGCGAATCCATTTAGTCAGCAAAAAGCGTAACTCTTTGAATTCCTTTCATGTATTCGAATGCGCACACGAGCGCTTGGTATCAGTTGTGCGTCGGCGGCTTGTGACTTCCATGGGTGAGATATGAATTTTAACATGTTAATAATGGTCCAGTCGGAAGGACTTGAAGCCGAATTTTGTATGTTGCTTGAGTACTGAGATTTCAGTTGTGCGAGCTCATGTGTTGGGGGACTTATATGTCCGTGCTGTCCTTATTGATGAAACCTTGTGACTGGATAACTACGTGGTGAGTGTGCTTGACAGTTAGATGTGTTCAGGTGGTTTGATTGTGACAAAATGAATTGGCGGGAGATGTGGCAAGAACCATTGATTATTTGCCTTTTGTATTGAGTTAGAATATGGCTTCGAGTTATGAGTATTGAAGGACCTCTCGTGTAGTTAGTTGTGGAGTGAAGTGGGTTTTCCTGCTATATTATGAGTTCATGTGATGTCTTTTGAGCTGACCAATGCTCCAATAGCATTTATGTATTTGATTGCCGGTGTATTCAGCCGTATTATAACTCCTTTGTTATTGTATTTATTGATGGCATCCTGTCGTACTCCCATAGCCAGGGATAGCATACTCGGCATTTGATGATGGTATCACAAGGATATAGGGAGGAGAAGCTTTGTGCGAAGTTCTCCAAGTGTGAATTGTTGGCTCAGTTCAGTAGCATTCTTGGGACACGTGGTGTCCAGTGAAGGTATCTATGTGGTCAGACGAGTGTGAGTAGAGCTTCCAGAAGCTTAAGAATCCCTTGACCACAGCCCCAATGTTAGTTTTGGCATCAGCTTCAGGTTCTTATACCGCTAAATGAGATGTATTGGGGGCAGACATTGGTTGTGTTCTAATGTAGGAAGGTATAACAATTGCGTGATAGCTATGATTTTTGGAAGTGTATAGGGAGATAACATTTTGAGATTAAGCAGGTAGGGGTATCTCATGCGGGTTGTCTCGAGGTGTGTGACCCTTATGTTTATCTGTAGCAAGTTCTTTTCTACCAGTAAATGATGTATGTTGTAAATTGAGTTTAGCTCGCTTGTGGGAGTTGGCATGATCATTACAATGGCGAATGCAAGATTTGCATACGAGTTGAGGGTTAGATTGTTTGGGGTCATATGAGCGTATGAAGGATTTAGTTGAATCCCACCACAGTATGGTGGAAGTGATAATGTGTGGGCATTGTGAGTTATTATTTATCTTGATCTTTGGCTTTGAGCCAAGTGGGGGAGTCCGCTAATGATAAGTTGATTACACGATTATGTGTTGTATTGGTTTCGGTTCGAGGTATGTTGGTGAATCAGTTATGACCTACAGAGGTGGAGTCTGAGAATGACTCGAGTGATGGAAATTTCTTCGATACAAGTTGTAATGTACCTTACAGATGGTGGAATTCATTGAATGATGGAGTTGTACTGGTAAGTGTAGAGTGTGCAATGAATGAGTGTGATTGTTGCTTCAATGTGTGGATTACTTTCCTCTTATGTGGATTGCAAGCGGGGTCAGGTTGTTTTGTTTACTTGGTTAGTGTAATTGAAATTGCGTAGAGTAAATGACGTTCGAGAATGGTTCAGACGGATTCAAGGTTATATGTAGCGATCGAGGATCTTCAAGGTGAGAGAAGGGCTAGAACTGAGATTTACGGGGAAGGTGTCAAGGCTTGTGATGTATTTGCATTATCATGGATTCTATCCATCAATATGAGTAAAGTGAAGGTAATGACTTTAAATTCGCAAGAAGTCTCTTCAGGGAAAGTATTTCTAATGTGGTGCATCTGGGGATGACTGAGGGTGTATTCAGCGGCTTATGAGCCTTATACTGTATATTTTATGCTCGGGTTTCGTGCGGTGAGTCTAGATTGAGAATTGCGGTATTATGGCAAGAAGAAGTATCAATTTGAAGGTAAGTCATAAGGAACTTGAATGAATAGGACAACTTCGTAGTAGGTCGGATCGGCATGATAAACGATAAGGGATATGATTAGTTCTGTGGGTATTAGGAAGTAATGAGTTGTTACATGTGTTTCTTAGAAATTCTCTTGGGATTTGGTGGCATGCGTAGCGTAGTTGAGTTAGAAGGATTCAGTCCTGCCGGTTTTGTGTTGTACAAAGGTGATTTAGAGAATCCTTGATGGTTTCTACCACGGTTAGATATGTATATTTTCTATTGGCGTGAGGGCCATGTGATATATAGTGATTTTGCTTCTAAAAGGGATCAATGGAAAGTTTTTGGCTAGTTGGGTACGTAGTTGTTTGTGGCTCGGAAGGGAGCATGAAGTTCTCATATTTATCATAGGATTGCATGGCGTATGCGGTATTTTGTGTATAGTGGAGAGTGGCATATGTGAGGTCACAGTTCAGTTTTGGAAGGAAGGTCAGAACTGGCAGTTTCAGATGATTAGGTAAAGGATACCACTATTGGGTGNATAGTTGTTTGTGTCTCGGAAAGAGAGCATGAGGTTCTCATATTTATCATAGGATTGCATGGCGTATGCGGTATTTTGTGTATAGTGTAGAGTGGCATATGTGAGGTCACAGTTCAGTTTTGGAAGGAAGGTCAGAATTGGCAGTTTCAGATGATTAGGTAAAGGATACCACTTTTGGGTGGATGGATGAGAGTATACATTCATAAAGGACAATGTGTATGGCAATGTGTTTGAATAAGGATGCTTCATTGGTGTTACGACGCTCTCTTGTTGGATCGACTGCTGGTATTCAAGGTTTCTTGGTGACACAAAGGAATTATGGGGGTATCTCTCGTGGAATGATGAAGTATTAGGGGCGTGTTATATGTTTGAGTGGTAGAAATGGGATCAGATATGGTAATTGGTGCGCCTCATGGGTTTTGAGACTGGGAGTTTTCATGAACATATTATTTTTGTAGTTGTGAACTACGAGGATGCGAGCAAAGCTAGTCAGGTGTTAGTATATGTCATGATTCAGTCATTATGAACGTTCGGAGAGTTATCTACCTGTTGTGGGTGACTAGAGTTGACTTAGAGTTATTGGTAGGCCAGTATGGATGTGTGGTCTGCACCGAGTCGGAATTGTTGACTCCGGGTTGCAATTGTTGAGGGAGGTACCATTTGGTTGTCACTGAGCTTATCCGTGTTTTGGAGTGATCTATGAGTTACCTTTCGGCGTTTCGAGAAGTTATGATCAGTGGTTATATATGTGCATAAGGTGTAGTTCTATCGGGGGCTTTATTAGCTATATTTGAGTGAGGTAAGTAACTGGGTGTGGTACGATTGAAACGTATTGGTTATTTTCTTTCAAGTTCGGGTGGCATTGTATCGTCCGATTTCCCCGTGGTTATGATAATGCACTTTGAGTAATTGATGTCGAATTTCGCATGGTTATTGATTTTGAGCAAGGTGGCGTGGAGTATGTCAGGTGGTCCAGCGGTTGGGGATCACGCTTTGCAGCTTATTAGGTAGAGGTATGATCCTTGGTGTCGGATTTGTGTGATATGGTTTCACGATGTGTGTCAGGCTCTTAGCATGGTGTTGAGATGGTACTTGTTAACTGCAGGATAGTCCTCTCGTGTGAGTCTTCTTTATTTTATAAATTGAGCTTTTGGGATGTTGTTATTGTGAGCACGAGTTGCACAAGTTATGGCTCTGGATGGTATTGATACTGATCGAATGAATGGTTGCTGGTTTCTACGTGTTTCTTTCATCAACGGCACCATATGAAGGTGTTAGAGCGAGGCATGGTCTAGTAGGAAGGTATGTATTGGTATTGAGAGGTTTCGGCAGCTATCGTGATTAGGAGTTATCACTATGAGTAGTTAAGCCACGCAGTATATTATGTGATTTCACCTTGGGTTACGGATATGGTTTGATACAGCGTGTTCAGACTATTTCAGCTTATAGTCATGGAAATTTGATCTTGTGAATTGACTCAGAAATGAAAATGTAGTTCTAAGGTTTATGGGTCAGGATTTGATAATGCAATTTCAACTGTGTTGTGCTATTAGACCTATATGGTGTAAGGTGACGTGGTATCACCTCCGATAATGTGCATGGTAGGTTACACAACAATTTTGGCGGTGTTTGGAAAGACTCTAGGCACGTTGGAGGACGAACGTTTGTTTAAGTGGGGGAGAATGTAACGACCCGGTCTGTCGTTACGTAAAACTTGCATTAAAATTCTTGTTATTGACTTGTTATGGATTGGATATACTGTTATTGATGTGTGAGAGTTGGTAGGCTTGGAATCGGAATGGTTGCAGTGATGATTTAGTCACTTAGTCCTTAAGAATGACCTTAAAATGGGAAAAGTCAACTAAGAGTTGACTTATTGGTAAACGACCTCGGAATGCAGATTTTATGGCTCGGATAGCTTCGTTAGGTGAATTGGGGCTTAGGAGTGTGTTCAGAATAATTTTTTGATGTCCGGTGTAGAATTAGGCTTGAATTGGCAGAAGTTAGTTTTTTGCGATTTCCGGACGGCAGTGGAAAATAGGCTATCGGTGTCGGAATGGAATTCCATAAGTTGGAATAGGTTCGTAATTTCATTTTGGATATGTGTGCAAAATTTCAGGTCAATCGGATATGTTTTGGATAGTTTCGGCATCGTTAGTAGAATTTAGAAATTTCAAAGTTCATAGGCTTGAATTCGATGTGATTTAATGTTTTTGCGTTGTTTTTGGTGATCCGAAGGCTCGACTAAGTTGCTGTGATATTATGGGATGTGTTGGTATGTTTTAGTTGAGGTCTCGAGGGTCTCGAGTGAGTTTCGGGGTGGTTTCAGGTCATTTTTAGTTTTTTTAAGCAAATCCACTAGGCGAGGAGCCTAGGGCTAGTTTTATTAATAATAAAAAAAAAGGGAAAATAACCACATAGGAACAGTACAAATAAGGGGGACAATAGCACCAGTAGTATTGCTCATGCCTTGGCTATATAATTACTCCTCTGCGCCTCACAATGCTCTATATGGCAGCCTCATGTAGAGGAATCATGGCGTAGATGCCGGCAAAGTGTCATGAGGGCATATAATCTCATAGCCACGTGGATATCTTTCCAAAAGGCATGGGGCTAAAGAAACACAAACTAGGCTAAACCTTACCTTACTAATCCTATCGAGGCATAAAAAACCTCATATACTAGCAAGCATGTAAAAAAATAAGAACTTGAAAGCACTAAATATTCTATAATCACCACAGAGTTTATAACATACTCTGTGATAATATTACATAATACTATACTAATGTGATGGTAAAATATAAAAATGTAAAAGTGGCATTGTTGGTCTTTCATCTCTAATTTTGTGAAGTCTTCAACTTGTAGACACTTGTCTTCCTCCTCTACCCTTTTCAAAATGTCTTCAAATTTCATGCTTTCTTCTTTGAACGGGTGGACTTTGTTGACGTAGATAGATAAACCTGTTTTTGTTTGGCAACACTCATCGGGATTCGCCTTATGTTTGCATCTTCGCTCACTCTGCCATCCCAACTTTTTTCTCTTGTATGTGTCTTTTTTCTTTTGCCGCTATGCATAGGTGATAGATCCCCTTTTCTTGCTGCCTCTGCTCGATATGTACTTATAAGTTCATCTTCCTCTCCCACTTCATATATATATCTGCCCACAATCACCGGATTTGGCACATCTTGAATAAATTCTTGAGTTACCAAAGCATTTCCATCCTGTTTCCCAACCAATGCTGCCTTGTTTGGTTGTTGTACTATTCTTTGTACTTTGCTCCTGCTCTTACTTTCTCGACCAGAGCTTAAAGCAGTAATGTTTGAAGATTTAACAGGTTGTGAGCTTACCATTGCATCCAAGAGCTTCCTCTCCTCTATTGAATTAACTGGAGTTGTTGTGACAATTTGTTTCTGCCCAGATGTTGCCATTAGTGTTGCTGCTGGACCACCAGTTGGACTGTCTAACTTGTTTGGATTTAACTGCCGATGTACTGCCTCCAGCATTGGAATGTTTGGCACACTTTGATGCTGCCCAGTTCTCAACGTTAACGTTTCACCAGTAGGACTAGTAGCAGACCCACACTGCATTGTAGAACTTGTTTCCGCTTGATTCGATTTTCCTGTAGGTGAGTTTCTAGGAATAAACACAGGAGCATGGATGTTTAATTTGCTCTTGGGACTCACTGTTGTTTCTCCATCAGGTTGTGGCATTGCTAGGACTTCAGTCCCCTCACCTGCACTGTCCAAACCAGCCTCTTGATTAGTTCTTCAGAAGAATATCCAGCAAAACCATCACGCCAATCCTCGTCATCATCCTCCTCACGTTGGTCACCCCAAAGCCTAGATTTGATAGCCATCCCCATCACGTTAGCTTGTATAATATCGTTGTTATTCCCTATAGTAGGATTCATTATAATTTCTTTCTGGGCATCTTTGATGATTTGTTCAATTTGTGGACTGGAGAAATGCAACATAGGTGCATTGGAACTATGAGCTTGGATGCCCGTTAGTTCAGTTTCCAATTTGGTCTTAAAGTCACATCGTCGAACACCCAAGTTCTGCGCTAAATTAACACTGCCTTGGTCTCTTATTGCATTACTGATCATTGGAACTAATTCATTGGAGATACATTATCTCCACCACCTGTTGTATCACCTGCAAGATCCTCAGCAGCAGCAAGAACATCGAAATTATTTAGGCTAGTACAAAAATTGGCAGCGTTTGGTCGAACACTTCTTGAATTTTGATTGTGTGACACCACCTGCTTCGTAGGTGATTTCCTTGCAGAAAACACGTTCCAAACGCCCTCTATTGTGTTTGTATTATTTCCATTCCCTTCACCAACTGATTTACCAGAGTTAACATCAATAACTGCACCCTTTTGCACAGTCGTTTTATTTCCTAAAGATTGGTTCTCACCAGCCTGCTGAAACAGAGTGCCTTGTTCAGTTGCACCTTGGTTCTGAAATTTTGGTGATACCCCTTTCTTTGTAGGAGATTTTCTGGAGGTTACCACATTCCAAGCTTCTCCTTTTTTGTTCAGATCCTCACCCGTAATATCAGACCTTACATGTCCAGCCTTATCTTCCAAAATCTCATCTTTAATTATTCCTGTTTTTCCTCCAAAAGCCTGGGACTTACCATCGTGGGTGTCCACTGTTGCTGCAAGTTGCCCAGTCTTTTGAACTCGATCCCCATCTGCATTAATCTCCTTTGTATTACCAATTTGTACAGGTTTATTAGGTCTATCATAACCAATCTTTTGGCTTCCATCAGTTGACATAGCAGTTGCATCATTAGTATCCAGAATCCCCTGCTCCTTAGCCTCTACAACACCAGTAGAATTTCAATTTATCATAACCTGCTACTACTGGATTTACTGCATCAAAAATCCTTGTTAAAGCTTGTTTAGCAGGAACATCACGCATAGATTCCGGAGGGAGTTTATTGAGCATTCTACTATCACTTACAGCATTACCATCTGTTGCTCGAATCAGCAGATTAGCATTGCTCTCATTAGCAATTTCTTTTCCTCCTTCATTTTGTAACCTCTGCTGCACGACCAGTTTATTTTTTTCTGCTTCCCCTATCAGATTTCCATCTGTTCGTGCACCATCTTTACCTCTTTGTTCAGCTCTTTTTGCATTTAAATAATCCCTAGCATTTCCTTGAAGTTGTTCAATCATACTCACCTCACTATTAGGCATATTACCACCAGTTGGTGTATCTTGTGCAAGAACCTCCTCTTTAGCTTGTCTCTTCATTACTCGACACGCTTTTTCCTCGTGGCCTTGATGTTTGCAGTACGTACAATAACTTGGAAGTTGTCATATACAACTACTTGATCATGCATGATAGATTTTCCTGTAAATTTGTCCATCATAACAATTTTAACTTTTTTTTGGATGTTTGTCCATAAGATCAAGTATGACCTTAACTCTAGCAGCACTAGGTCGAGTTCTCTCATGTGTTGCCTTATCCACAGCAAGTGATTTACCCACAGCAGATGCGATAGATAGCAGCGACCTCTTAGCAAAAAAATTAGGAGGCAAACATGGCAATGAGATCCACACGACTGCCATGGACGTTTCTTCCTTCGGATTGAATCCTAGCGTCCATGGAAACNTCTAGCAGCACTAGGTCGAGTTCTCTCATGTGTTGCCTTATCCACAGCAAGTGATTTACCCACAGCAGATGCGATAGATAGCAGCGACCTCTTAGCAAAAAAATTAGGAGGCAAACATGGCAATGAGATCCACACGACTGCCATGGACGTTTCTTCCTTCGGATTGAATCGTAGCGTCCATGGAAACATTCTAAAGAAGAAATCATCTCCTTTAGATCTAATATATCAAGTCGACCTTGACAAGAATTTAACATAATCGTTATATAGGTCAAAACGAACTAGCAGATGCCTATATTCCAGTAGTCTTATATTACATCGACCTTGAATATCGAACTGTGCCGTAAATATTTTTATGATTTCTTGTAATTCTAGTTTTCCATATGAAAACTTCACAACAACTGCCTGATGTAGTCCTTCTTCTCTTGTAAATTCATTAACCTCATCCATGGTGAACTCGATCGTTGGTTCTCCATGCACGACTGCAACAGGAAACAACTCGACTTTGGATGCGGCAGATTGTTTTGGTTGAAGCTGCGCTGCATAAGACTGTTTTTGCTTGGAGTTTGTTAGCGATTCAATAGTGTTTTGATTTGTCTCTCCCACAGCCATAGGCTGGGGAGAGATCACAGCAGCCATGGCTGCCAAAAGCTTAAAGAAAATTCGCCAGAGAGAGCTAAAGCTAGAGAGCGTTTTTTTTAGGTTTGTTTATTTTTTGGCTTCAGGGGTGTACAGTGCGATAGCGCTGATTTGGATGCGTTAACATAGAGAAAATTTGGGAAAATCTAATTGTGTTGTGCGATCGCACAAGGCTTCCCGCGATCGCACAGAGTAAATTCTCTGCTGCACTATCCCGACTTTGGAAGCTTATAACTCACAATCTATAAGGAATTTGAAGATGATCCAAAAATGAAAGTTTTAGCTCTTGATGTCTAGTTTTGAGAAAGGTAGACCAATTGTAATTTGGAGTTTTGTAAGAAAAGGTATGACCATTATACTAGAGACTATACAGAAGTGTTGGAGAAGGCTGTTGGAAAATTGTTTAGTGCTATCGCACCTGAGGGGCTGCGATCGCACTGAGTAAAATAAGGCAAGTGAAAATTGTTCAGTGCCATCGCACCTGAGGGGCTACGATCGCACTGAGTATTGACCTGGACAGTATTTAAATATTTCCTCCGCGACTTAAACCCTCTTTTTACACCATTTTTGTACGGAAAAGAGCTCTTGGGGGCAATTTTGAAGAGGGAAATCCTTGTTCTTCATAGAGGTAAGTATTTGGATCATTAAAACTCGTTTATGGGTGATTATAGACCATAATCCCAGCCTTTAATTCATGAAAAACAGTTGAAAAATAGGATTTTGGGGCATGAGATTATGAGACCTTCAAGGGTCGATTTCAGGGGTAAAACGGACTCCGATTTTGGTGTTCTTTATATGTACAGACTCGTGGGAAGATGAAGAACACTTTTCTGTAAAAATTTCTGAGTTTCAGGATGCGGACCCGGGGGTCGGGTTTTGCCCGGTTTCGGATTTTTGAGTAAAATTGATATCTTTCGATTGGAAATTGTTCCTTAAGCCCATATTGATGATAAAAATCTGAACTTGGTAGATTTGGAGCCTTCGGAGGTTGATTCGAGAGGCAAGCGCATTGCAGAATAGTTTTCGAGCTACTTTTGAGGTAAGTAATGTCTTTAAATCCTGTCCTGAGGGTATGAAACCCCGGACTATGCACCCTTTCACGGGTTTTGAAATGAAAAGGTGGAAACTTTGGAAACATCTTTCCTATTTAGGCGACTATTGCGTTGCGAAACTGATTTTTAAGCCTGTGCTTAATTAGTATTTTTACATTATGATATATTTTGGGCTGTAAGCCATGTTTGGTGCCTAGTGCCAATTTGTTTACCCCTTGGGGGATGTTTTTACTATTTTCCTCACTGATATGTTATGGTTTTCCACTCAGTCTTTTCTGTGAAATTGTTTTCACACTCAGAGTATTTTGATACTACTTCTTGAAAATGAAACACTATTTTTGGGTCGAGAACCCGGTATATTATGGCCTGAAGGGCAAATTGAGAGTGTCTGACTGAGTGAGGCTGCTGGCCTATATTGTGAGGATGATATGATATGAGTGAGGCTGCGGGCCTATATTGTGTGTGATTTATGCCATGCTGTGGCTTATTATTGCGCTTTGGCTGTAGGAGCCTCTTCGGAGTCTGAGTCCATTTCCAGTGAGCGCCGGAGAGGTGAGGAGGCTTCCAGGTCTTATGAGTGATGTGAGGAGGCTTCCAGGCCTTATGTTATTATTGCGCTTGGGCCGTAGGAGCCCCTCCGTTGTCTGTAACACACCCCCAGTGAGCGCCGGTACCGAATAAGTGATGCTCGCGGGGCTTATGAAGAGTGATTGTGAGGATGCCTGATGGGTAGAGTGACTGTGAGGATGCCTGATGGGCAGAGTGACTGTGAGGATGCCTGATGGGCAGAGTGATTGTGAGGATGCATGATGGGCAGAGTGACTGTAAGGATGCCTGATGGGCAGAGTGACTGTGAGGATGCCTGATGGGCAATGGTTACGATAAATTATTTTGGCCCGAGGGGTAGTTTTATGAAAGGTATTACTGAGTTTTCAAACCATGATTTACTTCATTTTCACACTGGTTTTTTACTGAGAATTTTACTGAGATATACTGATATTGCACTTGTTTCAAAGGTTTTCTGGAAACTGATTTCGAACTCATTATTTGATGAATACTACGTGGTGACTTGGTGTTTTACTGGTTTGTGGAATTGTGTACATGTTCTGTGTGTTTATATTACTCAGACTGTGATTTATTTTCATTACTACTGAGTTGGCGTACTCATAAAGACTCCCTGTGCCTCTGTGCACAGATCCAGGTACTAGTTCGCAGCAGTAGCTGACGCAGTTGATAGCAGCATTTCACGGGATTTCGAGGTAGCTGTCCAGCGTCCACAGCTTCTCCATTTCCCTTCCTTATTTAGTTTAGCATTTGATTCAGAGACATATGTTATAGTTTTAGCAGAGTTAGATTTATTTATTCTTAGATGCTCGTGACTATTGACTCCAGTTCTTGGGAGGTTGTTTAGAATATTATGGGGACGCTAAGACTTAATTATATCATTTATGCTATGGTTGCTTGCTTATTATTTAATTGTGAACTATTTTAATTGAACAAAAGCGTAGCAATGTGATGGTTGGCTAGCCTAGTTCCACGATAGGCGCCATCACGGCCTGTTAGGATTTGGGATCATGACAACTTCCCCACTTAGGAAGAAACTGCTGGCGAGTCTCCGGATGGTTCTCTTTTAGTCCCCATTGGCCTGTTGTGGATATTCTTTTGTTTTCAAGAATCTTTTGATATCGTGATACGATGGTTGGATATCGGGCTCTACTTCGACCATGTTGCAATAACCATGCCGTTCCTTGATTTGAATTTCCAACGGGTCAATGTGAACATTACCTGGATATGGCAGCATTGCAACTAGGGTAGCCAGCGCATCAGCTAACTCGTTGTGGCATCGAGGAATATATCTGAACTCGACAACTTTGAATCATTTGCTAAGATCTTCCACTTGTTGTCTGTATGGAAGGAGCTTAACGTCTCGAGTTTCCCACTTTCCCTGAGCCTTCTTGATGATAAAATCCTAATCCCCCATGATCAATAACTCTTCTACATCCATGTCAATGGCCATGTTCATACCCATTATACAAGCTTCATATTCGGCAGTATTGTTTGTACAGAAGAATCGAAGGCGGGCCGTGGCGGGATAGTGCTTTCTTGTGGGCGAAATCAAGATTGCCCCAATACGAACACCTTTTGCATTTACAGCTCCATCAAATAACATTTTCCAAGTGCTGGCGTCCTCAGAAGTTATCTCGACTGAATTTACCTCCTCGTCTGGGAAGTAAGTACTTAGAGGTTTGTAGTCTTCATCGACAGGATTTTCTGCCAAGTGATCTGCCAAGGCCTGGGCTTTCATTTCCGTACGAGTGACATAGATTATGTCGAATTCGGTGAGCAAAATCTGCCAGTTTGCTAATCTCCCGGTGGGCATTGGTTTTTGGAATATGTACTTCAATGGATCCAGCCTAGTGATGAGGTAGGTGGTATAAGCCAACAAATAATGTCGGAGCTTCTGAGTGACCCAAGTTAGAGCGCATCAAGTTCTTTCCAACAGCGTATACTTGGCTTCGTAGCTTGTGAACTTCTTGCTCAAGTAATATATGGCCTGTTCTTTCTGCCCAGTTGCGTCATGTTGCCCTAGAACGCACCCGAACGAATTCTCTAACACCGTCAAGTATAAGAACAAGGGTCTTCCTGGTTCCGATGGGACTAGCACTGGCGGGTTCGACAGATATTCTTTGATCTTGTCGAAAGCGTCCAGGCATTCGTCTGTCCATCTGATGGCTGCATCTTTCTTCAACATCTTGAATATAGTCTCACATGTGGATGTCAACTGAGCGACGAACCTGCTGATGTAATTTAACCTACCCAGCAGACTCATGACCTCCTTCTTGGTTCTCGGAGGTGGGAGATCCCGAATAGATTTTATTTTTGTCGGGTCCAGCTCGATGCCCCGTCAACTGACTATAAACCCCAATAATTTCCCAGATGGAACTCCGAAGGCACACTTGGCCGGGTTTAGTTCATACCATACTTACGCAGGTGTTCGTAGAATTTCCTCAAATGCAGGACATGGTCATCTTGCGTCCTGGATTTAATAATCATATCATCCACATATACCTCAATCTCCTGATGCATCATGTCGTGGAAAATGGTGGTCATGGCCCTCATATATGTTGCCCCAACGTTCTTTAGACCGAACGACATGACTCGGTAACAATAGGTTCCCCAGGGTGTAGTGAAGGCTGTCTTTTCTTCATCTTCTTCATCCATCAATACCTGGTGATATCCAACATAGCAATCCACAAAAGACTGTACCTCATGTTTGGCGCAATTGTAAACCAGGATATGTATGTTTGCCAGTGGAAAGTTATCTTTGGGGCTTGCATTATTCAAATTTTGGTAGTCGACACATACTCTGACCTTTCCGTCCTTTTTAGGTACTGGAATCACATTGGCCAGCCAGGTGGTGTATTGGACCACTCGGATCACTCCAGCTTTTAATTGTTTAGTGACCTCTTCTTTGATTTTGTCACTCATGTCTGTTTTAAAATTACTTTGCTTTTGTTAGACGGGTGGATAACCGGGATAGGTCGACAATTTGTGTACCACCAAGTCCACACTTAGTCCGGGCATGTCGTCATAGGACCAAGAAAACACGTCTTTGAATTCAAATAGAAGTTGAATCAAAGCATCCCTAGTTCTTTCAGCAGTGTGGACGCTTATCATGGTTTCTCAAACCTCTTCTGCATTACCCAAGTTGACGGGTTCTGTTTTGTTTAAGTTTGGCTTAGGCTTATTCTCGAATTGTTCTAATTCTCGGTTTATTTCCCTAAAATCCCCTTCTTCATCATATTCCGATTCTTGGTTCATTATTTCGAGGTTAGTAGCGTATTAAGATCAGAGCATGAAGTCCCAAGCATGTCATGTTAGTTAAGGCCGCATTATTATGACTGAAAAATAAGAAAAATAAACAAAAATAAGAAAGAATAATAGACGATGAAATTTTGATTTCATTTCTTTGAATTTGAACATAGGAGGGTTTACATCGGAATTCAAAAGGCAATAAATTCAAAACACTTGAGTTACACCCTGAAATAACTCATAGTGCAGGAAAGATGGTAAAACTGAACTACCGGGACTCTTGCCTGACGGGGAACGGAATAGCCTTCCAGTTCTGCAACATGGCATTTCGGCCCACGTATTGCACCTCGGCGATGCCTGAGCCTTCCCCAGGCTGAACCATGCTAGTTTCATACAACATCTGCTTCATGGCCTTGAAAATTCCTTCAATTTCTTCTGCCGTAAATGGCTCCTCTTCTTCTTCAACATATTGGGTTTTGATGAAGGTTTCAGTCATGTGTGGCACCGGCTGAGGCAAGTCCCACCCATTTTTCTTTCAAGCATTGGCCCATTCCACATCAGCTTTTGTAGCATGGAAACCTATGCCGAAGAATTTTTCAGCAACAGGTAGAGAGATCAGTTCAGTGATACCCTGTAGGGATAGCCCAAGTCCCTTTCCGGGTTTGTATCCATGTCTAATCATGTCGGTAGCGACCATGATTGACACATTTGATAGACAAGGTTGCGGGCATGAAGTGCCTTCTTCATGCTGATAGGCAAGCACAATTTCAAATGCCTAATAGAAAATATGCTCACTTCCTTCTCTGGCTTCAAGACAGGGGGGGGGGGGCCTCTGTATATTGACTGCTCGTCCTCCCCATGGACTACTATCTCTTGATTTTCATGCTCAAACTTGACCATCTGGTGGAGGGTAAATGGAACTGCCCCGACGGCGTGAATCCATGGTCTCCCTAGCAGGAAGTTATATGAGGTATCCATATCCAAGATTTGGAAGGTTACCGTAAAATCCACAGGGCTGATTGTCATGACTATGTCTATTTCGCCGATGGTGTCCCTTTTGATACCGTCAACGGCGCGGACACAGATGTTATTTGGCCTGATTCTCTCAGTGACAATTCACATTCCCTGTAGTGTTGATAAAGGGAATATATCTACCCCGGAACTTCCATCAAGCATAACTCTCTTCACATAATATCCCTCACTATTAACTGTTAAGTTAAGGCTTTGTTGTGAGCGGCTCCCTCGGGAGGTAGATCATTCCAGCTGAAAGAAATTTTGTTTACTTCAAAGAAGCGCTCGTCCATTCTTTCCAATTGTTCGACTGAGGTCTCCACCGACACATACACTTTATTCAGCGTTTTCAAGAGTATTTTTGCTGATGATCGTTTGAGCCCATCAACAGAGATAAGAGTGAGACTTGGTCAGGAGTTTTCCTGAGTTCTTCAATTGTGGCGTATTCAGTCATGTTCATCTTCTTAAAGAACTCTTCAGCCTCTTTGGCAGTGATAGGTCTTTTAAGGGGGAAGCGTTTGTGCTTGTTTTTGGCCAGCTCTTTTAGATTGAGGTATTTTTCAGAAGAATTTGCTTCAATTGCTTCCCCTGTAATCTCTTTCCCTTTGTATGTTACTACCGTATTGTTGTAGTTCCAAGGGACGGCAGTAGTATCCTTCACGGGAGTTTGCGACGCGCGGCTAATAACCATAGGCTCATTCAGTCTTGGTAAAATTATTTTCCCTCGCGCCACGTACGTCCCCTTTGGTACATACATTGTCGGGTCGTTAATTATGGCTCTGTTGAATTGTAGCCTTCTGGGCGGACTTAACATGCCTTGTTCCTTCTTGGGTGCCCTGGGGACGTAAAGAACAACTTCTTTAGAAGATCCTATCTTTGTCTTGGCTTCAGCCTTCCCCGTGGCTTGAGGGACGAATTACTCTTCTTTATTCCCATGGCTGGCTTGGGTGGCGCCTTGGGCTTTATCTCTGCATCTGCGATGGCAATGATAGCTTTTAAAGCTGTATCAAAATCTTGGTCCTTTCAAATCATGCCGATAATGGGCCCATTATTGTGGGTGGGCAATGGATTGTTCATCACGTTGGGAGCTTCTTCGTCCCTTAACACCACTTTCTTTTGTTCTATAAGGTTTTCCACGGCTCGTTTGAGGGTCTAGCATTCCTCCGTGTCATGCCCCTCCACTCCGGAATGATAGGCATAGTTGGTACCCCGCCTGTATGATGGCGATTATGGATTTTGCCTGTTAGGAGGTACTGACTGCAGAAGCCCCATATGAACCTACTTTGGGAAGAGGCTTGAGTATGATTCACCGATAGGAGTGAAGTTAGTTATCCTTGGTGGTTCACGGGGGTAAGCATTGTACGGGTAGTTGTTTCGAGGAGGGCGTGGATTATATGGAGTTGGGGGAAAATGGTTATTTCTCGGGGGTGGAGCTCTGTTCTGGTTGTATTGTTGCTACGACCTAGGGTGCGGCTGAGAGTTCATCACCGCATAGGGAAAAGGGGGGCGTAGCATAAGTTGCATCTTGGTGAGGGTAGTAGTGTTGCGAAGTTTTGGGGAATGGACCTGAGTGTTGCCGAGAACCTCTGACATCGGAAGCCATCATGGCCCTTTCTTTTTTCTTCTTTCTGTTGGCTGCACTCCCGGATCCGTTTTGGATGGCCTGGGAGGTTTCTCTTATGGCTGATTGGCTCAGGATACGACTGGTCTTTAGACCATTCTCAGCCATTTCTCCAATTTTGATTGCTTTCGCAAATGGTTTGCCCATGACGGACATCATATTTTTGAAGTAATCAGCTTCCTCTGCTTGCAGAAAAAAACTAACCATTTCGACCTCATCTATCGGAGGTGTGACCATGGAAGCCTACTTGCGCCACTTAATAGCGTCCTCTCTGAAACTTTCTGAGGACTTCTTTTTAAGGTTGGATAAAGAGTTTATATCGGGGGCGATAGCCACGTTGTATTGGAATTGTCCAACAAAGTCCCGGGCCATGTCATCCCATACGTGCCAGTGGGATATATCCTGGTCCATGTACTATTCTGATGCAATCCCTGTTAAGATCTCTCCGAAATGTGCCATGAGAAGTTCCTCTTTCCCCCTGCTCCTCGGAGTTGGTTGCAATACCTTTTCAGATGAGCTATGGGGTCCCCATGTCTGTCATATTTTTTGAACTTGGGGGTTTTAAACCCGAGAGGCAAATGGACGTGCGAGAACATGCACAAATCGTCATAGGAGATGTTTTTCTGCCCGCTCAGCCCCTGTATGTTCTTGAGGCTCTGCTCAATACTCTTCATTTTCTGAGCCATTTCTTCGTGCTCGGGGCTTTTCTTATCTTGTCCCAAAGTAACTTCATACTGAGGTTGTTAGGGGTATGAATCGAGAGTGACATGAGTGGTTCCCAGAAATGACGGCATTTGGAATGTAAATGGCGGTGGCTCAAAGCTTGGTCCAGAGATGGTTGGTGGAGCCATGGCGGAGCTCAGTGGTGCGGTGAAGATGTTGGAAGATGCACCGGAAAACAGGACTTTGGGGCAAACCTCAGAAGGCCTTCCGGCAAAGTGAGCCGACATAGTTGGGTACCCGAGTGATATGGCTGGGTAACTTATCGGGATGTTGGAGGTTCCGCCTGTCCTAGGGATTATCTCTAGGAAACCCAGGATGGAACTAGGAGGTTCCTTACCATTGGACCATGCGTCCCACATTTCCAGCATGCGGCAACGCAGAATCCTGTTCTCTTCAGTTGTGGTTGACTCAGATGTTGGGATGACTAGATTCGGGTCCTCCACGGAAGAGTTGACGATTGATAAGTGACTTTCAGACGTCATTTCTATGCTTCCTTTTGATCTAGTGAAGTAAGGATGGGAAGCCAGGTTACCGCAAAAACCAACCACCTTAGAAAAACACCTTTAAGAGTGAACCAACAAAACGTTAGGTTGGAACATTTATCACATAGAGAATCGCATGTTTGGGGTATGCAATGCACCTAGGCAATTGAACGATTTCTATATGTTTTGCGACAGTTGTGTGTCTCATCCCAGCTTTATTTTCTCGGATTTGAACTTTCCCCCCTTTTATAATGCACCTTTTGCAATGCACCTTACCATTGCAATGCACCTTTTGTTTTTCTCTATCATTTTATCACTCTTTTGTTTCTTTCATTGTATTATTTTATGCTCTTTTACTACTCACTCACTTTCCTTTCTTAAGACTATGATCGAATCCTATGTGGATTGCCTACGTATCACGGCGCGGCATCAATCAGATCATTACATAGTTCAAGGGATAAATCCGGAGGAAGGGAATAAATATTTTTTGAGACTTTCATTTGTTAGATAAGAAACTTTCCACTTCATAAGAAACTTTAGTACACTTTTTGAAATTTTTAAAACTACAAAAGACTTAAGACATGCTTTCTTGGAAATGTATAAACTACGGTGGACGTAGACAGGACTACGACAGAAAATAAAATACAGACTCGAGAAATATCAAAAATACATCAGTGCTTCCATTGCTTCAGGGACCCATGGGGCATCATTCGGCCTTGCCACGGGCTTGCGTGTTATATCTTGTTGGAGGCGGTAGAGGTTGTCCATTATATTGTGGACGAAGATCATAACCGCTGAGAAGAAGGTGGTCCTAGTCATATCTTCACATTCCTGGCATTTGGTGACAATGTAATCAGCTATCTCCCGGACCCTTTGCCTGATGATACCTTTTTCCTGAAGTAGATGCCCGATCTGCTGAGATCTTGCCTCTAAAGCCTGGGCGTCTTTGTGACTCTGCTCTTGCCATTGTCTTAATTTTTCTTCCAACTGGGCTATCATGTCATAGCACTGTTCCCTTTTTGGCTTAAACCTTTTTTCTTGCTTGGCCATTTCGTTTTCAAAAGTGGCCATTCTTTCTTTCAAACCTAGAACTTCTAGGTTGTGCTTTCTCTTCAATTTTTGCAAGAATTCTGCCCCTTATTCTGCATTCTTTGCAAACTTTGCTCAAACTCGGGTCAAATCTTCTTCGGCTTTATCCAAGTCGTCACCATAGTTATACAACTTTTTCCTGAGACTGGTGACAAGTCTTTCGCTTTCTGAATTTGAGCCCGGAGGGCTTCATTTTCTTTGTTCAGCCTATTTCTTTCTCCTTCGGCTGCAGCAGTTTGTAAAGTGTTTTCTAATTTGAGCTCTCGGACCTGGGCCTCCAGTTTACTTATTGTAGCCCGGTAGTTGTTTTCCTTTTCTATCACGTGAGGTCTTTTCGTAGGTCGCTCTGGTTCTTGGTGCTTTTGGCCTCTTCTACCATACCAAGAAATATAGGCTGGCTCTACTTCCCCTTGATATAAATTCCTTACCCGAGTCTGGGGCTCTAAGAATCTGCATTGGTTCCAGATCTGACGGACCATGTTTTCCGGAAATGTAGCTCTCGGACACAACTCAATGGCTTGTTGGCTTAGGTCCTCATCATGTGGAATGCCTTGTTGTCTACCCAACTGCCGTAAGACCCGATGTGGGGCATATGGCTGGATATTCCGCAGACCCATTAACAAAAGATAACACACCTCAGTGGACATATTGATAACCTCGCCGATAGAGAGCCATCCGAAAGTCCACTCGATTTGGTCGGCGGTCAATGAACTCAAATGTGAGTGCCAGGCCTCTATGCCCTCAGGAATTTTGTGGCCCTCTACCCGAGTATTGTGTTCTTCGATACAATTCAGACCGGTTAAGCCGTAGTTCATGTGACCCGGGTGGTGATAGAGGTGCTCGATCATCCAAATCTGTAGGAGCAGATTGCACCCTTCAAAGAACTTTCCCCCAAACTGGAAAATTGTCAGAGCACGGTAAATCTCGGCTAAGATCATTGGTATAAGAGTGCCATTGTTCTTCTTCATCATGAAATCCTCCATCCCTACCAGTCTGATATCTATAAGTCCGTCACCTCTAGGGCAGATTAAGGTGCCCAGGAATGCTACCACGAAAGCTAACCCCCGGCGGGCTTCCCATTTAGCCTGGTTCTTGTGGTGTGTCAGACCAGTATTTTCAGCTTCATAGCCTCGAGGATCTCCATAACGTTTGTACAGGAAATAGAAAGTGCAGAACCCTTCAGCCAGGTGTGAGTCTTGAGTGTCCCGACTAATGTTCAAAAGATTCAAGAACTTATGTGAATTTACCGCCCTGGGTGCTACCAGATACCGACTTCTAAGATTGTCACTGAGACCAGCATACCCCGCTATTTCCTCTAGCGTGGGTGTCAACTCAAAGTCTGAAAACTAGAACACGTTGTGGCGGGGTCCCAAAATGACACTAAAGCTTCGACGATATCTAACCTAGGCTTGATTTTTAGAAGGCTAGTGAGTTCGCCTAAAGCTTTTACGGCAGACTTTCTACTAACTTCCCCCAAGTCGCTCCACCACATATGGAGTCCACGGGAATTTCCTCGACATCCCTAAAGGGAGTGTTTTCATTTGTATTCATCCTGCACATTTGTTTAAATGTTTCGATTAAGAAAACAAAGCCCACATATGGAGTCCACGGGAATTTCCTCGACATCCCTAAAGGGAGTGTTTTCATTTGTATTCATCCTGCACATTTGTTTAAATGTTTCGATTAAGAAAACAAAGCCCACATATGGAGTCCACGGGAATTTCCTCGACATCCCTAAAGGGAGTGTTTTCATTTGTATTCATCCTGCACATTTGTTTAAATGTTTCGATTAAGAAAATAAAGCCATAAAAAAGTTTTGACTAAATGCGAAAATGTGTTATATTTGCAAAAGTTTTGACTAAATGCGAAAATGTGTTATATTTGCAAAAGTTTTGTAATAAAGAAAAATGGACCATCCTTGCGAATACGGGCCTTCAATACTTCGGGTAGGAAGCTTTTAGGGTTGTTCTCGCTAGTTGGGCCAAAAAATTTCGAAAACACTATAAGTGGCTATTTTTTTACAAAAACAGCCTTCCAGCGTCCCGTTGTGACAATTGGCTATTTAGGCAAGAACATCATCACCTAATTTTGCGAGCGTATTTTTCTATTTTTATTTTGAAAATAAGGTTGGACCTGATGAGGGTTGCCTACGTATCTCACATCTGGTGAGAATCAAACAATGCGTAGTTCGAGAAATCTCGACATAATTTTGAAAAATATGCACCGACTCACTTTGTTTTGAAATACTATTTTCCATTTTGGTAGAGTTTCGGGATGATTTTGAATATCAGGGTTTTTTTCAAAAATCGGGTAAATCTCCTATTCTATTCCTCTCTTGGTTTTTCGGTTATCTTCTTTTATCCGGTCAACAAACAAACCGTAACAAAATGTTGTACACATAGAAATTAGGATGCATCAACTTTCATTTTGGGTTCACCTGTCCTAGATGGACCCAACCCCTGTGTTGAGTCCCCTATGTCAAATGCATGTGATGCAAATAAACGATCCTACTAGGGATCCGGCATGAGGCTATGTCATACTAGGTTTATACCCTGGGAATTTGTTCTAGACAAGGCTTACCCGAGCGGACAGCTCGAGCCGAGGTCGGGGCAACTTACCAGGAATACAAAAGCTTCATCGGCTTTGCAACTTGTCCGTACCTCGTTCTAAAATTTGGAGGACTCTAACAGAAAAGAAGACATGCGAAGTGCACACTTCCCAGATGATTTAGAAGACTCGGAGAGAATGAGGGTTTCGGCACAGTTTATATGCAATTCAAATAATATCAAAGCGGTAAATGCGGCAACTAGCACATTAGGTTTAAACACGTAAAATCAGATAATGAAAGCCAAAACATAACAGTTATATAAGCTCGAATTCTTGAAACCTGAACCAGAGATTCTTTGTTTGATCCCCAGCAGAGTCGCCAGAGCTGTCACACCTCTTTTTTTCACTACCCGGGATTAATGAAGGGTAATAAGGGAGTTTTTCCAATTAAAGTGAAATAATTCAGTTTTTGGGATTTATTACTATTTCAGAGTTGCCACCCGGATTTTTGATGATACTCTAGGACACCGTTTTGTTTTGAAAATCCCAAACCGAGGAAAATTTGACTTAGTTTTGATTTGTCTGTGACCAGAAATCCGAGTAAGGAATTCTGTTAACCCGGGAAAAAGTGTTAGGCATTTCCGAGTTCCGTGGTTCTAGCACGGTCGCTTAACTATTAATATTTGGCCTAAATTATCTTATTGTTCACGTGTTTTAGCCTATTGTGTGCTTAGCCTTTTTATTCTTAACCACTTTTGATATTTATGGATTTATCTTGAAAACTAAGTCACGAAGACGTGCACTTGTCTGCTTTTGTACATGTTACAATTACACCACATGAAATGCACCCGTAATTACGACACATGATTTTAATAGAGTTTTAAGTTAAAGTCGGGGACATGAGTTGTCACACCTGAGTGTAGATTACGTAGTCAGAACTATGGTTGTGACGGTTTTATAACGCCTATTTGAGGCAATGTTCGATCATTCTTTATGTTTTCTACTTTTGAAAGAGCGTTTTAGTTTTAAGATCGATTAGGACGTTTATGAATTTATCTTAAACAAGTCACGATGGCGTGCACTTGTTGTTTTTGTGCACACGGAAAACACGTCACATGAAATGCATCTGTGGTTGCTATGTACATTTTATTAATGTTTGAAGTTGAGGGTCGGGGGCATGAGTTGACACTCCCGAGTGTAGGTTATGGTAGTTTTGGAATAATATTTGATTTTTCTACTAGGTTTTGTAATTTTAATCTAAAGGGAGTATCCTTAGCCTATGGGATAAAATCATCTAAAATTGGATTCATTATCTTAAAGGCAAGTATTTGGGCTATGGCCACATTTTAGCCCCATAATTGTTTATCCCCTTTGGCCAATCCTAATTATGGCTATTTGTGAAAGAAGTAAAGCTATATAACTCCATTAAAGGTATGTTAACGATAAAAGGTTTACAAAGAACCTAAAAATTACTGATTCTCATATTGCATATTTAAGAGTCAAACGAATACATTCAGCTACAATAGGGCATTAACTGAATAGTTTTATCAGTTTTAGATGGCTTAAACACATGCTCTTTAATTCATAATTCATACGTATTAAGTCCTATTCGGGAGCGTTCATATGTCTATCGCTGAAAATTTAGAAAAATTTAAAGGATGTGAGATTAATTGAAAACGTTTTGAATCATAAGTTCCTATTTATATATGTTGAAAAGTCCTCGAATCTGGAACGATTGTCTCCAGAATTTCAATAAGCGTTTACAAAGAAATTTCAGACAGACTTAATTTGACTACAAATCCACACAAAAAGATTTAGGAAATGCTTTGGAGTTTCAATTGAATCTGAAGGATGAAATGCTTACTATCATTGTATTACTTTTTAGAGCAAATAGCTCTAATCTTTGGGCTTATACACTCCCCTCTGGCCCAATGGCCTGGGAAATTTAAACTTGACCAAAGCCTCAATGGTTGTTCTATTAAGTTAGCCCAGGCTCAAAAGGGATTTCACATAAAAAAGAAAAATAAAACTGAATATCTGTTCTTAGAATATCCAGCCCATATTACAAGAATAATAATAAAAATAATGTAGAACTTATGCTATTATATTGTCATTTTTACTCAAAATACAGTTCCGAAAAAACGAGATAATAAAGAAAACAACTGCTGCTCCTGTGCAAGCTAACAACCCTCCATAACTCAACCTGTATTTTATAGATTTTCTCCAAAAAAGTGAGTGAAGTATTTATGCATTTTTAGGAAGAATCTGACCATTAAGAGGCCAGACCCACTTCCTTAATGCAGATTCAACTAGAAAATCAGTTTACACCTTCCAAAGTGTCTTTAAGGCATTCATATACATCAGGAATAATACTTATTCAGATTCATCTATTCATAAGCCAATCAAAAAGGGAAATCGGCAGACATTTCAAAATACTAATAAGCATTTGAACATCATATTTTCAGGTTTTTCACACAAACAGAGAAGAAAATATAAGTTCAGATCTTTTCATTCTTTTTTGGAATAGGATGTTACATACCTGGAAAAAAATCGAAAGGAATATAA
Organism: Nicotiana undulata; assembly: GCA_005239495.1. Lineage (NCBI taxonomy): Eukaryota > Viridiplantae > Streptophyta > Magnoliopsida > Solanales > Solanaceae > Nicotiana > Nicotiana undulata. The sequence continues at coordinate 88,400 of ML284988.1, forward strand.
CCTTGATAAAATAAAGGTCAATATACCAAAGATTGCTTAAAGCTAAAGCAGCAACAACAAGAACACCACAGGATAAAGANAGGACAACTTCCCTCATTCTAGAAAATTCCAGCCTTTACAATTACTATTTTACCCCCAAAAATGTGATTTTCTAGTTCTAGAAGGTTCTTCGGTTGTTACACCCAAGATTCCCTCAACTAAAGTACTAAGTTACCCCTCTAGGTTCCTAGAATTACCCCTTAAGGTTAGTCAAGGTTATTTATTATCTTGGGTTAACTAATAGGGTAAAGAACTTGAAATTGATTCATTATTAACTAGAGATTAAGCTTAGGTGAATTATTTTAGATTTAAACCTAATTGTGATTAACTCAATTTGAGTTATTAGATCTTAATCAACCTAATTGAGTGATCAACTAATTAACCATTAGTGAAGTTGCAATTAGCTAACTCTTAGCTTAGTATGTAATTAGCTTAATTATTTCCTAAGTTAGGAATTAAACTGATTCAGGTGATTCAAAAATTATGTTTTTAGACTTAGCTATTACAAAATTATCACTTGGGTTAGATTAACCTTGATTTGGGCTTGGGTTATTAACTATCTTTATGTGACTAATTAATTGTTCTAGGACTTTATATAAAAGAAATGATTTGTCTTAATGAGAAATTAGGACTTAGTTAATTAAGGGGCTTAATTATTACTAATTTTAGACTGGTTTAAGAGGTTAATTAGGTGTTGGCTAATTCTAACTTAGTAAGTTATATTAAGAACTAAACCCTTAATGAAATTAGAAGTCTAGTNTTGTTTATCCCCTTTGGCCAATCCTAATTATGGCTATTTGTGAAAGAAGTAAAGCTATATAACTCCATTAAAGGTATGTTAACGATAAAAGGTTTACAAAGAACCTAAAAATTACTGATTCTCATATTGCATATTTAAGAGTCAAACGAATACATTCAGCTACAATAGGGCATTAACTGAATAGTTTTATCAGTTTTAGATGGCTTAAACACATGCTCTTTAATTCATAATTCATACGTATTAAGTCCTATTCGGGAGCGTTCATATGTCTATCGCTGAAAATTTAGAAAAATTTAAAGGATGTGAGATTAATTGAAAACGTTTTGAATCATAAGTTCCTATTTATATATGTTGAAAAGTCCTCGAATCTGGAACGATTGTCTCCAGAATTTCAATAAGCGTTTACAAAGAAATTTCAGACAGACTTAATTTGACTACAAATCCACACAAAAAGATTTAGGAAATGCTTTGGAGTTTCAATTGAATCTGAAGGATGAAATGCTTACTATCATTGTATTACTTTTTAGAGCAAATAGCTCTAATCTTTGGGCTTATACACTCCCCTCTGGCCCAATGGCCTGGGAAATTTAAACTTGACCAAAGCCTCAATGGTTGTTCTATTAAGTTAGCCCAGGCTCAAAAGGGATTTCACATAAAAAAGAAAAATAAAACTGAATATCTGTTCTTAGAATATCCAGCCCATATTACAAGAATAATAATAAAAATAATGTAGAACTTATGCTATTATATTGTCATTTTTACTCAAAATACAGTTCCGAAAAAACGAGATAATAAAGAAAACAACTGCTGCTCCTGTGCAAGCTAACAACCCTCCATAACTCAACCTGTATTTTATAGATTTTCTCCAAAAAAGTGAGTGAAGTATTTATGCATTTTTAGGAAGAATCTGACCATTAAGAGGCCAGACCCACTTCCTTAATGCAGATTCAACTAGAAAATCAGTTTACACCTTCCAAAGTGTCTTTAAGGCATTCATATACATCAGGAATAATACTTATTCAGATTCATCTATTCATAAGCCAATCAAAAAGGGAAATCGGCAGACATTTCAAAATACTAATAAGCATTTGAACATCATATTTTCAGGTTTTTCACACAAACAGAGAAGAAAATATAAGTTCAGATCTTTTCATTCTTTTTTGGAATAGGATGTTACATACCTGGAAAAAAATCGAAAGGAATATAACCTTGATAAAATAAAGGTCAATATACCAAAGATTGCTTAAAGCTAAAGCAGCAACAACAAGAACACCACAGGATAAAGAAAATCAATAGGAATCCAAACCAGAAGTTTTGAGCATGAATAACCAGAAAACCCAGGAAGAAATGGAAGAGAACTTGGAATCCAAAGCAACACTGATATTGTTTGTTTAAAAGGATAACCAGATTTCCTCTTTTCTCTACTGAAATTTTGTTTTCCAGCAGCTGCTGCTCTGTTTTCTACCTTTTTATCCTTGTGATGTATTTTCAGAGTAGTATATCTGTGTGTGTGTGTAAAATTTCTGTACTCAGACTTTTCAGCAGGCAAAAGAGGTTAAAAAAGATCATCCCCCTAATGGTGAAAGGTGTGTGAATATATAAGGGGAAAAATACATAAGTAGCTACCTGAAATATACCCCAAATCCGTGTTACACACTTTCTGAGGACCATTATCATCTTACACATGCAACCTTTCAAAATTGTATCTAGTACACACTACTTTTTCCTTGACCAATTTTTGTTTGGAGATTGCATTCACGTGCCAATCAAAATGAGACATGTGTCATAACTCATATGTAAATAAATACTACTTAAAATAAACCTTAATTGATTGGATTAAAAAAGAAAACATATGATCTCATCTTCCCCCAGCACCCCCCCCCC
>ML284990.1:0-24962 GCA_005239495.1 Nicotiana undulata
GAACAAGGGAATACAATTCGTGTTTTGGCAAAAAGGCGCCCACCTGGAGAACAAGGGAATACAGTTCTGGCTTTGGCAATCAAGCGCCCACCTGGAGAACAAGGGAATACAATTCAAGTTTTTGGCAATCAAGCACCCACCTAGAGAACAAGAGAATACAGTTCAAGTTTTTTGCAATATGGAGCCCACCTGGAGAACAAGGGAATACAGTATCAAGTTGTGGAAATAAGGCGCCTACCTGGAGAACAAGGGAATTCAGTTCATGTTTTTGGGAATCATGCGCCCACCTGGAGAACAAGGGAATACATTTCATGTTTTTGGGAATCATGCGCCCACCTAGAGAACAAGGGAATACATCTCAAGTTTTGACATTCAGGCGCCCACCTGGAGAACAAGGGAATACAATTCAAGTTTTGGTAATCAGGCGCCCACCTGAAAAACAAGGGAATACAGTTGAAGTTTGGGCAATCAGGCGCCCACCTGAAGAACAAGGGAATACAGTTTCAAGTTTTGGCAATATGGTGCCCACCTGGAGAAAGAGGAAATACAATACAAGTTTTTGGTAATTAGGCGCCCACATGGAGAACTAGGGAATATAGTTAAAGTTTTGGAAATCAGGCGCCCACCTGAAGAACAAGGGAATACAATTCGTGTTTTGGCAAAAAGGCCCCCACCTAGAGAACAAGGGAATACATATAATGTTTTTGGCAATCAGGCAGCCTCCTGGAGAATAAGGGAACAAAGTTAAAGTTTTGGAAATCAGGCGCCCACCTGAAGAACAAGGGAATACAATTCGTGTTTTGGCAAAAAGGCCCCCACCTAGAGAACAAAAGAATACAATTCATGTTTTGGTAATCAGGCCCCCACCGGGAAAAGAAGGGAATACAGTTCATGTTTTTGAAATCAGGCACCCACTTGGAGAATAATGGAATACATTTCAAGTTTTGGCAATCAAGCGCCCACCTGGAGAACAAGGGAATACATATAATGTTTTTGGCAATCAGGCAACCTCCTGGAGAATAAGGGAACAAAGTTAAAGTTTTGGATCAGGCGCCCACCTGTAGAACAAGGAAATACAATTCATGTTTTTGGCAATAAGGCGCCCACCTGGAGAACAAGGGAATACAATCCAAGTTTTGGAAATCAGGCGCCCACCTAGAGAATAAGGGAATATAGTTCAAGTTTTGGTAATCAGACGCCCACCTGGAAAACAAGGGAATACAATTCAAGTTTTGGCAATCAGGCGCCCACTTGAAGAACAAGGGAATACAATTCATGTTTTGATAATCAGGCGCCCACCTGGAAAACAAGGGAATAAATTTCAAGTTTTGGAAATCAGGCGCCCACCTGGAGAACAAGGGAATACGGTTTAAGGTTTTGGTAATCAGGCGCCCACCTGGAGAACAAGGGAATACAGTTCAGGCTTTGGCAATCAAGCGCCCACCTGGAGAACAAGGGAATACAGTTCAGGCTTTGGCAATCAAGCGCCCACCTGGAGAACAAGGGAATACAATTCAAGTTTTTGGTAATCAAGCACCCACCTAGATAACAAGAGAATACAGTTCAAGTTTTTGGCAATCTGGAGCCCACCTGGAGAACAAGGGAATACAGTATCAAGTTGTGGAAATAAGGCGCCTACCTGGAGAACAAGGGAATTCATTCAAGTTTTTTGGAATCATGCGCCCACCTGGAGAACAAGGGAATACATTTCAAGTTTTTGGGAATCATGCGCCCACCTAGAGAACAAAGGAATACATCTCAAGTTTTGACATTCAGGCGCCCACCTGGAGAAAAAGGGAATACAATTCAAGTTTTGGTAATCAGGCGCCCACCTGAAATACAAGGGAATACAGTTAAAGTTTTGGCATTCAGGCGCCTACTGGGAGAACAAGGAATACAGTTTCTAGTTTTGGCATTCAGGCGCCCACTTGGAGAACAAGGGCATACATTTCAAGTTTTTGGCAATCAGGCGCCCATATAGAGAACAAGAAGATACAAGTCAAGTTTTTGCCAATCAGGCGCCCACCTGAAGNTAAGGGAATACAGTTCAAGTGTTTGAAATCAGGCGCCCACCTAGAGAACAAGGGAATACAGTTTAAGTTTTTGGGAATCAGGCGCCCACCTGGAGAACAAGGGAATACAATTCATGTTTTGATAATCAGTCGCCCACCTGGAAAACAAGGGAATAAATTTCATGTTTTGGAAATCAGGCGCCCACCTGGAGAACAAGGGAATATGGTTCAAGGTTTTGGTAATCAGGCGCCCACCTGGAGAACAAGGGAATACAGTTCAGGCTTTGGCAATCAAACGCCCACCTGGAGAACAAGGGAATATGGTTCAAGGTTTTGGTAATCAGGCGCCCACCTGGAGAACAAGGGAATACAGTTCAGGCTTTGGCAATCAAACGCCCACCTGGAGAACAAGGGAATATAATTCAAGTTTTTGGCGATCAAGCACCCACCTAGTGAACAAGAGAATACAGTTCAAGTTTTTGGTAATCTGGAGCCTACCTGGAGAACAAGGGAATACAGTATCAAGTTGTTGAAATAAGGCGCCTACCTGGAGAACAAGGGAATTCAGTTCAAGTTTTTGGGAATCATACGCCCACCTGGAGAACAAGGGAATACACTTCAAGTTTTTGGGAATCATGCGCCCACCTGGAGAACAAGGGAATACAGCTCAAATTTTGCCATTCAGGCGCCCACCTAGAGAACAAGGGAATACAATTCAAGTTTTGGTAATCAGGCGCCCACCTGAAAAACAAAGGAATACAGTTAAAGTTTGGGCAATCAGGCGCCCACTGGGAGAACAAGGAATACAGTTTCTAGTTTTTGCATTCAGGCGCCCACTTGGAGAACAAGGGCATACATTTCAAGTTTTTGGCAATCAGGCGCCCATATAGAGAACAAGAAGATACAAGTCAAGTTTTTGCCAATCAGGCGCCCACCTTAAGAACAAGGGAATACAGTTCGAGTTTTGGAAATCAGGCGCCTACCTGGAGAACAAGGGAATAGAATTCAAGTTTTGGTAATCAGACGCCCACCTGGAAAACAAGGGAATACAGTTCAAGTTTTTGAAATAAGGCGCCCACCTAGAGAACAAGGGAATACAATTTAAGTTTTGGCAATCAGGCGCCCACCTAGAGAACAAGGGAATACAATTTCAAGTTTTGGTAATCAGGCGCCCACTTGGAGAACTAGGGAATACAGTTTCAAGTTTTTGCAATCTGGTGCCCACCTGTAGAAAGAGGAAATACAATACAAGTTTTTGGTAATTAGGCGCCCACATGGAGAACAAGGGAATATAGTTAATGCTTTGGAAATCAGGTGCCCACCTGAAGAACAAGGGAATACAATTCGTGTTTTGGCAAAAAGGCGCCCACCTGGAGAACAAGGGAATACAATTCATGTTTTGGTAATCAGGCCCCCACCTGGAAAAGAAGGGAATACAATTAATGTTTCTGAAATCAAGCGCCCACCTGGAGAATAAGGGAATATATTTCAAGTTTTGATAATCAGGCGCCCACCTGGAAAACAAGGGAATACAATTCAAGTTTTGGCAATCAGGCGCCCACCTGGAGAACAAGGGAATACATGTCATGTTTTTGGCAACCAGGCACCCTCCTGGAGAAAAGGGAATAAAGTTAAAGTTTTGGATTAGGCGCCCACCTGGAGAACAAGGAAATACAATTCATGTTTTTGGCAATCAGGCGCCCACCTGGAGAACAAGGGAATACAATCCAAGTTTTGGAAATGAGGCGCCCACCTGGAGAACAAGGGAATACAGTTCAAGTTTTGGCAATCGGGCGCCCACCTCGAGAACAAGGGAATACGGGTAAGGTTTTTTGCAATCAGGAGCCCACTTAGAGAACAAGGGAATACAGTTAAAGTTTGGGCAATAAGGCGCCCACCTGGAGAACAAGGGAATACCATTCATGTTTTTTGCAATCAGGCGCCCACTTGGAAATCAGGCTCCCACCTAGAGAATAAGCGAATACAGTTCAAGTTTTGGTAATCAGGTGCCCACCTGGAAAACAAGGGAATACAGTTCAAGTTTTGGCAATCAGGCGCCCACCTGAAGAACAAAGGAATACAATTCGAGTTTTGACAATCAGGCGCCCACCTAGAGAGAAAAAGAATACAATTTCAAGTTATGGCAATCAAGCGCCCACCTGGAGAACAAGGGAATACAATCCAAGTTTTTGGTAATCAGGCGCTCACCTGGAGAACAAGGGAAAACAGTTCAAGTATTTGGGAATTAGGCGCCCACCTGGAGAAACAAGGCAATACAATTCAAGTTTTGGTAATCAGGCGCCCATCTGAAAAACAAGGGAATACAGCTAATGTTTTGGCAATAAGGCGCCCACCTGGAGAACAAGGAAATACAATTTCAAGTTTTGGCAATCAGGCGCCCACCTAGAGAGCAAAAGAATACAATTTCAAGTTATGGCAATCAAGCGCCCACCTGGAGAACAAGGGAATACAATCCAAGTTTTTGGTAATCAGGCGCTCACCTGGAGAACAAGGGAAAACAGTTAATGTTTTGGCAATCAGGCGCCTACCTGAAGAACAAGGGAATACAGTTCGAGTTTTGGAAATTAGGCGCCCACCTGGAAAACAAGGGAATAAATTTCAAGTTTTGGAAATCAGGCGCCTACCTGGAGAACAAGGGAACACAGTTCAAGTTTTGGAAATCAGGCGCTCACCTAGAGAACAGGGGAATACGGGTTCAGGTGTTTGGGAATAAGGTTCCCACCTCGAGAACAAGGGAGTATAGTTCAAGTTTTGGCAATCAGGCGCCCACTTGGAGAACTAGAGACTACACTTCAGGCTTTTGCAATCAAGCGCCCACCTGGAGAACAAGGGAATACAATTCAAGTTTTGGTAATCAGGCGCCCACCTGGAAAACAAGGGAACACAGCTTAAGTATTTGGGAAATAGGCGCCCACCTGGAGAACAAGGGAATACAATTCAAGTTTTGGTAATCAGGCGCCCACCTGGAAAACAAGGGAACACAGCTTAAGTATTTGGGAAATAGGCGCCCACCTGGAGAACAAGGGAATACAATTCAAGTTTTGGTAATCAGGCGCCCATGTGAAAAACAAGGGAATACAGTTAAAGTTTTGGCAATAAGGCGCCCACCTGGAGACAAAGGAAATACAATTTCAAGTTTTGGTAATCAGGCGCCCACCTAGAGAGCAAAAGAATACAATTTCAAGTTATGGCAATCAAGCGCCCACCTGGAGAACAAGGGAATACAATCCAAGTTTTTGGTAATCAGGCGCTCACCTGGAGAACAAGGGAAAACAATTAAAGTTTTGGCAATCAGGCGCCTACCTGAAAAACAAGGGAATACAGTTCAAGTTTTGGAAATTAGGCGCCTACCTAGAGAACAAGGGAATACAATTTATGTTTTGGTAATCAGGCGCTCTTGGAAAACAAGGGAACACAGTTCAAGTGTTTGGGAATCAGGCTCCCACCTGGAGAACAAGGGAGTATAGTTCAAGTTTTGGCGATCAGGCGCCCACTTGGAGAACTAGAGATACACTTCAAGCTTTTGCAATCAAGCGCCCACCTTGAGAACAAGGGAAAACTATCCATGTTTTGGCAATCAGGCGCCCACCTGGAGAACAAGGGAATACAATCCATGTTTTGGCAATCAGGCGCCCACCTGGAGAACAAGGGAATACAATTTAAGTTTTGGCAATCAGGCGCCCACCTGGAGAACAAGGGAATACAATTCAAGTTTTTAGGAATCAGGTGCCCACCTAGAGAACAAGGGAATACAATTCAAGTTTTATGTAATCAGGCGCCCACCTCGAGAACAAGGGAATATAGTTCAGGCTTTGGCAATCAAGCGCCCATTTGGAGAACAAGGGAATACAATTCAAGGTTTTGGTAATTAGGCGCCCACCTAGAGAACAAGGGAATACAATTCAAGTTTTTGGCAATCAAGCGCCCACCTAGAGAATAAGAGAATAAAGTTCAAGTTTTTGGAAATACGGAGCCAACCTGGAGAACAAGAGAATACAGTATCAAGTTGTTGAAATAAGGCGCCTACCTTGAGAACAAGGGAATACAGTTTAAGTTTTTGGGAATCATGCGCCCACCTGGAGAACAAGGGAATACAGTTCAAGTTTTGACATTCAGGCGCCCACCTGGAGAACAAGGGAATACAATTCATGTGTTGGTAATCAGGCGCCACCCTGAAAAACAAGGGAATACAGTTAAAGTTTTTGCAATAAGGCGCCCATCTGGAGAACAAGGGAATACAGTTTCATCTTTTGGCAATCAGGCGCCCGCCTGGAGAACAAAAGAATATAGTTTCAAGTTATGGAAATCAGGCTCCCACCTGGAGAACAAGGGAATACAGTTAATGTTTTGGCAATCAGGCGCCCACCTGAAGAACAAGGGAATATAGTTCGAGTTTTGGAAATCAGGCGCCTACCTGGAGAACAAGGGAATACAATTCAAGTTTTGGTAATCAGGCGCCCACCTGAAAAACAAGGGAATACAGTTCAAGTTTTGGCAATCAGGCGCCCACCTGAAGAACAAGGGAATACAATTCGAGTTTTGACAATCAGGCGCCCACATAGAGAGCAAAAGAATACAATTTCAAGTTTTGGAAATCAGGCGCCCACCTAGAGAACAAGGGAATACAGTTCAGGTTTTTGGGAGTCAGGCGCCCACTTGGAGAACAATGGAATACAGTTCAAGTTTTGGCAATCAGGCGCCCACCTGGAGAACAATGGAATACAATTCAAGTTTCTTGCAACCAGGCGCCCATATAAAAAACAAGGGAATACAATCCAAGTTTTGGTAATCAGGCGCCCACCTGGACAACAAGGGAATACAGTTTCAAGTTTTGGCAATCAGGCGCCCACCTGGAGAACTAGGGAATACAGTTTCAAATTTTGGCAATCAGGCTCCCACCTGGAGAAAAGGGAAATACAATCCAAGATTTTGGTAATCAGGCGCTCACCTGGAGAACAAGCAAATACAATTTCAAGTTTTGGCAATCAGGCGCCCACCTGGAGAACAAGGGAATACAGTTTCAAGTTTTGGCAATCAAGCGCCCACTTGGAGAACTAGGGAATACAGTTTGAGGTTTTGGCAATCAGGCGCCCACCTGGAGAACAAGGAAATACAATACAAGTTTTTGGTAGTTAGGCCCCCACATGGAGAACAAGGGAATATAGTTAAAGTTTTGGAAATCAAGCGCCCACCTGAAGAACAAGGGAATACAATTCGTGTTTTGGCAAAAAGGCGCCTACCTGGATAATAAGGGAATACAAATCATATTTTGGAAATCAGGCGCCCACCTGGAGAATAAGGGAATACAGTTCAAGTTTTGGTAATCAGGCGCCCACCTGGAAAACAAGGGAATACAGTTCAAGTTTTGGCAATCAGGCGCCCACCTGGAGAACAAGGGAATACATGTCAAGTTTTTGGCAATCAGGCACCCTCCTGGAGAACAAGGGAATAAAGTTAAAGTTTTGCATCAGGCGCCCACCTGGAGAAAGGGAATACAATCACAGTTTTGGAAATCAGGCGCCCACCTGGAGAACAAGGGAATACTGTTCAAGTTTTGTCAATCAGGCGCCCACCTTGAGAACAAGGGAATACCATTCATGTTTTTGGCAATCAGGCGCCCACTTGGAAAACAAGGGAATACAATCCATTTTTTGGCAATCAGGAGCCCACCTGGAGAACAAGGGAATACAATCCATGTTTTATCAATTAGGCGCCCACCTGGAGAACAAGGGAATACAGTTAAAGTTTTGGCAATCAGGCGCCCACCTGGAAAACAAGGGAATATAATTCAAGTTTTTGGTAATCAGGCGCCCACCTAGAGAACAGGGGAATACAATTCAAGTTTTTGTTAATCAGGCGCCCACCTAGAGAACAAGGGAATACATGTCAAGTTTTTTGAAATCAGGCGCCCACCTAGAGAACAAGAGAATACAATCCAAGGTTTGGCAATATGATGCTCAGTTGGAGAACAAGGGAATACAATCCAAGTTTTGGCAATCAGACGCTCACCTAGAGAACAAGGGAATACAGTAAAAGTTTTGTCAATCAGGCGCGCACATAGAGAACAAGGGAATACAATTAAAGTTTTTGGTAATCAGGCGCCCACCTAGAGAATAAGGGAATACAATTCAAGTTTTTGGCAATCTGGCGCCCACTTGGAGAACAAGAGAATACAGTTCAGGTTTTGGCAATCTAGCGCCCACCTGGAGAACAAGGGAATACAGTTCAACTTTTTTGTAATCAGGCGCCCACCTGGAGAACAAGGGAATACAGTTCAAGTTTTTGGCAATCAGGCACCAACCTGGAGAACAAGGGAATACAGTTTAAGTTTTTGGCAATCAGGAGCCAACCTGGAGAACAATGGAATACAATTTCAAGTGTTGGAAACCAGGCGCCACCTGGAGAACAAGGGAATACAGTTCAAGTTTTTGGGAATCAGGCGCCTACCCCGAGAACAAGGGAATATAGTTCAAGTTTTGGCAATCAGGCGCCCACCTGGAGAACAAGGGAATACAGTTCAAGTTTTTGGGAATCAGGCGCCTACCCCGAGAACAAGGGAATATAGTTCAAGTTTTGGCAATCAGGCGCCCACCTGGAGAACAAGGGAATACAATTCAAGTTTTAGTAATCATGCGTCCACCTGGAAAATAAGGGAATGCAGTTAAAGTTTGAGCAATAAGGAACCCACCTGGAGAACAAGGGAATACAGTTGCAAGTTATGGCAATCAAGCGCCCACCTAGAGAACAAAAGAATACAGTTTCAAGTTATGGCAATCAGGAGCCCACCTGGAGAACAAGGGAATACAATCCAAGTTTTTGGTAATCAGACGCTCACCTGGAGAACAAGGGTATACAGTTACAGTTTTCGCAACCAGGTGCCAACCTGAAGAACAAGGGAATACTGTTCGAGTTTTGGAAATCAGGCGCCCACCTGGAGAACAAGGGAATACAATACAAGTTTTCGTAATCAAGCGCCCACCTGGAGAATAAGGGAATACTGTTCAAGTTTTGTCAATCAGGCGCCCACCTGGAGAACAAGGAAATATAGTTCAAGTTTTTAGTAATCAGTCGCCCACCTCGAGCACAAGGGAATACAATCCAAGTTGGAAATCAGGCGCCCACCTGGAGAACAAGGGAATACAGGTCATGTTTGGGCAATCAGGCGCCCATGGGAGAACAAGGAATACAGTTTCTGGTTTTGGCATTCAGGCGCCCACTTGGAGAACAAGGGCATACAGTTCAAGTTTTTGGCAACCAGGCGCCCATATGGAGAATAAGGGAATACTGTTCGAGTTTTGGAAATCAGGCGCCCACCTGGAGAATAAGGGAATACTGTTCAAGTTTTGTCAATCAGGCGCCCATGGGAGAACAAGGAATACAGTTTCTGGTTTTGGCATTCAGGCGCCCACTTGGAGAACAAGGGCATACAGTTCAAGTTTTTGGCAACCAGGCGCCCATATGGAGAATAAGGGAATACAAGTAAAGTTTTTGGCAATCAGGCGCCCATTTGAAGAACAAGGGAATACGATTTGAGTTTTGGAAATGAGGCACTTACCTGGAGAACAAGAGAATACAATTCAAGTTTTGGTAATCTGGCGCCCACCTGGAAAAAATAAGGGAATACAGTTCAAGTTTTAGAAATCAGGCGCCCACCTGGAGAACAAGGGAATACAGTTCAAGTTTTTTGGAATCAGGCGCTCACTTGGAGACTATGGGAATACAATTCAAGTTTTGGAAATCAGGCGCCCACCTGGAGAATAAGGGAATACAATTCAAGTTTTGGTAATCATGCGCCCACCTGTAAAACAAGGGAATACAGTTTAAGTTTTGGCAATCAGGCGCCCACGTGGAGAACAAGGGATTACAATTTCAAGTTCTGGCAATCAGGCGCCCACCTTGAGAATAAGGGAATACAGTTTCAAGTTTTGGCAATCAGGCGCCCACCTGGAGAACAAGGGATTACAATCCAAGTTTTTGGTTATTAGGCGCTCACATGGAGAACAAGGGAATACAATTAAAGTTTCGGAAATCAGGCACCCACCTGAAGAACAAGGGAATACAATTCGATTTTTGGCAATAAGGCGCCCACCTGGAGAACAAGGGAATATAGTTAAAGTTTTGGCAATTAGGCGCCCACTTGGAAAACAAGGGAATACAATTCAAGTTTTGGAAATCAGGCGCCCACCTGGAGAACAAGGGAATACAATCAAAGTTTTGGCAAACAGGCGCCCACCTGGAGAACAAGGGAATATAGTTAAAGTTTTGGCAATTAGGCGCCCACTTGGAAAACAAGGGAATACAATTCAAGTTTTTGGTAATCAGGCGCCCACCTGGAGAACAAGAAATTATAATTCATGTTTTGGCAATCAGGCGCCAACGTGGAGAACAAGGGAATATAGTTCAAGTTTTGGCAATCAGGCGCCCAACTGGAGAACAAGGGAATACAATCCAAGTTTATGCAATCAGGCGCCCACCTGGACAACAAGGGAATACAGTTAAAGTTTTGGCAATCAGGCGTCCACCTGGAGAACAAGGGAATACAATTCAAGTTCTTGGTAATCAGGCGCCCAAATGGAGAACAAGGGAATACAGTTTCATATTTTTGCAATCAGGCGCCCACCTGGAGAACAAGGGAATACAATCCAAGTTTTTGGTAATTAGGCGCCCACATGGAGAATAAGGGAATACAGTTAAAGTTTTGGTAATCAGGTGCCCACCTGGAAAACAAGGGAATACAATTCAAGTTTTGGCAATCAGGAGCCCACTTGGAGAATAAGGGAATACAGGTCAAGTTTTGGCAATCAGGCGCCCATCTGGAGAACAAGGGAATACAGGTCAAGTTTTTGGAAATTAGGTGCCCACCTGGAGAACAAGGGAAAAAGTTAAATATTTTGCAATCAGGCGCCCACCTGGACAACAAGGGAATACAGTTAAAGTTTTGGCAATCAGGCGCCCATCTGGAGAACAAGGGAATACAGGTCAAGTTTTTGGAAATTAGGTGCCCACCTGGAGAACAAGGGAAAAAGTTAAATATTTTGCAATCAGGCGCCCACCTGGAGAACAAGGGAATACAATTCAAGTTTTTTGCAATCAGGCGCCCACCTAGAGAAGAAGGGAATACAGTTAAAGTTTTGGTAATCAGGCGCCCACCTGGAGAGAACAAGGGAAAACAGTGAAAGTTTTGGCAATCAGGCGTCCACCTGGAGAACAAGGGAATACAATCCAAGTTTTGGCAATCAGGCGTCCACCTGGAGAACAAGGGAATACAATTCAAGTTTTTTGCAATCAGGCGCCCAACTGGAGAACAAGGGAATACAATCCAAGTTTTGGCAATCAGGCGCCCACCTGGAGAGAACAAGGGAAAACAGTTAAAGTTTTGGCAATCAGGCGCCCACCTGGAGAACAAGGGAATACATGTCAAGGTTTTTGCAATCAGGCGCCCACCTAGAGAAGAAGGGAATACAGTTAAAGTTTTGGCAATCAGGTGCCAACTTGGAGAACAAGGGAATACATTTAAAATTTTAACAATCATGCGCCCACCTGGAAAACAGGGGAATACAATTGAAGTTTTTGGTAATATTGCGCCCACCAAGAGAATAAGGGAATACAATTCAAGTTTTTGGTAATGAGGCGCCCACTTGGAGAACAAGGGAATACAGTTCAGGTTTTTGAAATCAAGCACCCACCTGGAGAACAAGGGAATACAGTTCAAGTTTTTCGTAATCAGGCGCCCACCTGGAGAACAAGGGAATACAGTTCAAGTGTTTGGCAGTTAGGCGCTAACCTGGAGAACAAGGGAATACAAATCAAGTTTTTGGCAATCAGGAGCCCACCTAGAGAACAAGGGAATACACTTTCAAGTTGTTGAAATCAGGCGCCTACCAGGGGAATAAGGGAATACAGTTCAAGTTTTAGGGAATCAGGCGCCCACCTGGAGAACAAGGGAATACAATTCAAGTTTAGGCAATCAGGCTCCCACCTGGAGAACAAGGGAATACAGTTAAAGTTTTGGCAATTAGGCGCCCACCTGGAGAACAAGGGAATACAGTTAAAGTTTTGGCAATTAGGCGCCCACCTGGAGAACAAGGGAATACAATCCAAGTTTTGAAAATCAGGCGCACAGCTAGAGAACAAGGGAATACAGTTCAGGTTTTGGCAATCAAGCGCCCTCCTGGAGAACAAGGGAATACAGTTCAAGTTTTTTGTAATCAGGCGCCCACCTAGATAACAAGGGAATACAGCTCAAGTTTATTGCAATCAGGCGCCCACCTGGAGAACAAGGCAATACAGTTAAAGTTTTTGGCAATCAGGTGCCAACCTGGAGAACAATGGAATACAACTGCAAGTTGTGGAAATCAGGCGCCACCTGGAGAACAAGGGAATACAATTCAAGTTTTTGGGAATCATGAGCCCACTTGGAAAACAAGGGAATGCAGTTAAAGTTTTGGCAATAATGCGCCCACCTGGAGAACAAGGGAATACAGTTTCAAGTTATGGCAATCAGGCGCCCACCTGGAGAACAAAAGAATACAGTTTTAAGTTATGGCAATCATGAGCCCACCTGGAGAACAAGGGAATACAATCCAAGTTTTTGGTAATCAGACGCTCACCTGGAGAACAAGGGTATACAGTTACAGTTTTGGCAACCAGGCGTCAACCTGAAGAAAAAGGGAATACTGTTCGAGTTTTGGAAATCAGGCGCCCATCTGGAGAACAAGGGAATACAATTCAAGTTTTGGTAATTAGGCGCCCACCTGGATTACAAGGGAATACAGTTAACGTTTTTGGCAATCAGGCGCCCACCTGGAGAACAAGGAAATACAATTCAAGTTTTTAGTAATCAGGCACCCACATAGAGAACAAAGGAATACAATCCTAGTTTTTGAAATCAGGCGCCCACCTGGAGAACAAGGGAATACAATTCGAGTTTTGGCAATCAGGCGCCACTGGGAGAACAAGGAATACAGTTTCTAGTTTTGGCATTCAGCCGCCCACTTGGAGAACAAGGGCATACAGTTCAAGTTTTTGGCAATCAAGCGCCCATATGGAGAACAAGGGAATACCAGTAAAGTTTTAGGAAATCAGGCGCCAACCTGAAGAACAAGGGAATACAGTTTGAGTTTTTGAAACCAGGCGCTTACCTGGAGAACAAGGGAATACAATTCAAGTTTTGGTAATCTGGCGCCCACCTGGAAAACAAGGGAATACAATCATGTTTTGGAAATCAGGCGCCCATCTGGAGAACAAGGTAATACAGTTCAAGTTTTTTGGAATCAGGCGCCCACCTGGAGACTATGGGAATACAATTCAAGTTTTGGCAATCAGGCACCCACTTGGAGAACAAGGGAATACAATTCAAGTTTTGGTAATCATGCGCCCACCTGGAAAATAAGGGAATACAGTTTCAAGTTGTGGAAATCAGGCGCCACCTGGAGAACAAGGGAATACAGTTCAAGTTTTTGGGAATCAGGCGCCTACCCCGAGAACAAGGGAATATAGTTCAAGTTTTGGCAATGAGGCGCCCACCTGGAGAACAAGGGAATACAATTCAAGTTTTAGTAATCATGCGCCCACCTGGAAAATAAGGGAATGCAGTTAAAGTTTGAGCAATAAGGAACCCACCTGGAGAACAAGGGAATACAGTTGCAAGTTATGGCAATCAAGCGCCCACCTAGAGAACAAAAGAATACAGTTTCAAGTTATGGCAATCAGGAGCCCACCTGGAGAACAAGGGAATACAATCCAAGTTTTTGGTAATCAGACGCTCACCTGGAGAACAAGGTTATACAGTTACAGTTTTGGCAACCAGGTGCCAACCTGAAGAACAAGGGAATACTGTTCGAGTTTTGGCAATCAGGCGCCCACCTGGAGAACAAGGGAATACAATACAAGTATTTGTATTCAAGCGCCCACCTGGAGAATAAGGGAATACAATTAACGTTTTGGCAATCAGGCGCCCACCTAGAGAACAAGAAATATAGTTCAAGTTTTTAGTAATCAGTCGCCCACCTGAAGCACAAGGGAATACAATCCAAGTTAGAAATCAGGCGCCCACCTGGAGAACAAGGGAATACAGGTCAAGTTTGGGCAATCAGGCGCCCATGGGAGAACAAGGAATACAGTTTCTGGTTTTGGCATTCAGGCGCCCACTTGGAGAACAAGGGCATACAGTTCAAGTTTTTGGCAACCAGGCGCCCATATGGAGAACAAGGGAATACAGTTCAAATTTTGGCAATCAGGCGCCCACTTGGAGAACAAGGGCATACAGTTCAAGTTTTTGGCAACCAGGCGCCCATATGGAGAACAAGGGAATACAAGTAAAGTTTTTAGCAATCAAGCGTCCATCTGAAGAGCAAGGGAATACAATTTGAGTTTTGGAAATGAGGCACTTACATGGAGAACAAGGGAATACAATTCAAGTTTTGGCAATCTGGCGCCCACCTGGAAAAAAAAAGGGAATACAGTTCAAGTTTTGGAAATCAGGCGCCCACCTGGAGAACAAGGGAATACAATTCAAGTTTTGGCAATCTGGCGCCCACCTGGAAAAAAAAAGGGAATACAGTTCAAGTTTTGGAAATCAGGCGCCCACCTGGAGAACAAGGGAATACAGTTCACGTTTTTTTGGAATCAGGCGCTCACCTGGAGACTATGGGAATACAATTCAAGTTTTGGCAATCAGGCGCCCACCTGGAGAATAAGGGAATACAATTCAAGTTTTGGCAATCAGGCGCCCACCTTGAGAACAAGGGAATACAGTTTCAAGTTTTGGCAATCAGGCGCCCACCTGGAGAACAAGGGATTACAATCCATGTTTTTGGTTATTAGGTGCTCACATGGAGAACAAGGGAATACAATTGAAGTTTCGGAAATCAGGCACCCACCTGAAGAACAAGGGAATACAATTCGATTTTTGGCAATAAGGCGCCCACCTGGAGAACAACGGAATACAATTCATGTTTTGGTAATCAGGCGCCCACCTGGAGAACAAGGGAATACAATCAAAGTTTTGGCAATCAGGCGCCCACCTGGAGATCAAGGGAATACAATTCATGTTTTTGGCAATCAGGAGCCCACCTGAAGGACAAGGGAATACAATCCATTTTTTGGAAATCAGGCGCCCACCTGGAGAACAAGGGAATACAATCAAAGTTTTGGCAATCAGGCGCCCACCTGGAGAACAAGGGAATATAGTTAAAGTTTTGGCAATTAGGCGCCCACTTGGAAAACAAGGGAATACAATTCAAGTATTTGGTAATCAGGCGCCCACCTGGAGAACAAGGGATTACAATTCATGTTTTGGCAATCAGGCCCCAACCTGGAGAACAAGGGAATATAGTTCAAGTTTTGGCAATCAGGCGCCCATCTGGAGAACAAGGGAATACAATCCATTTTTTGGAAAGCAGGCGCCCACCTGGAGATCAAGGGAATACAATTCATGTTTTGGCAATCAGGCCCCAACCTGGTGAACAAGGGAATATAGTTCAAGTTTTGGCAATCAGGCGCCCATCTGGAGAACAAGGGAATACAATCCATTTTTTGGAAAGCAGGCGCCCACCTGGAGATCAAGGGAATACAATTCATGTTTTGGCAATCAGGCCCCAACCTGGTGAACAAGGGAATATAGTTCAAGTTTTGGCAATCAGGCGCCCATCTGGAGAACAAGGGAATACAATCCATTTTTTGGAAAGCAGGCGCCCACCTGGAGATCAAGGGAATACAATTCATGTTTTGGCAATCAGGCCCCAACCTGGTGAACAAGGGAATATAGTTCAAGTTTTGGCAATCAGGCGCCCATCTGGAGAACAAGGGAATACAATCCATTTTTTGGAAAGCAGGCGCCCACCTGGAGAACAAGGGAATACAATCCAAGTTTTTGGTAATTAGGCGCCCACATGGAGAACAAGGGAATACAGTTAAAGTTTTGGTAATCAGGTGCCCACCTGGAAAACAAGGGAATACAATTCAAGTTTTGGCAATCAGAAGCCCACTTGGAGAATAAGGGAATACAGGTCAAGTTTTGGCAATCAGGCGCCCATCTGGAGAACAAGGGAATACAGGTCAAGTTTTTGGAAATCAGGTGCCCACCTGGAGAACAAGGGAATACAGTTAAAGTTTTGGTAATCAGGTGCCCACCTGGAAAACAAGGGAATACAATTCAAGTTTTGGTAATCAGGCGCCCACATGGAGAACAAGGGAATACAGTTAAAGTTTTGGTAATCAGGTGCCCACCTGGAAAACAAGGGAATACAATTCAAGTTTTGGCAATCAGGCGCCCATCTGGAGAACAAGGGAATACAGGTCAAGTTTTTGGAAATCAGGTGCCCACCTGGAGAACAAGGG
Source organism: Nicotiana undulata (assembly GCA_005239495.1). Classification (NCBI taxonomy): domain Eukaryota; kingdom Viridiplantae; phylum Streptophyta; class Magnoliopsida; order Solanales; family Solanaceae; genus Nicotiana; species Nicotiana undulata. Next base: position 16,374 of record ML284990.1, read on the forward strand.
AATACAGTTAAATATTTTGCAATCAGGCGCCCACCTAGAGAACAAGGGAATACAATTCAAGTTTTTTGCAATCAGGCGCCCAACTGGAGAACAAGGGAATACACTTTCATGTTGTTGAAATCAGGCGCCTACCTGGGGAATAAGGGAATACAGTTCAAGTTTTAGGGAATCAAGCGCCCAGCTGGAGAACAAGGGAATACAATTCAAGTTTTGGCAATCAGGCGCCCACATGGAGAACAAGGGAATACATGTCAAGTTTTTGGCAATCAGGCGCCCACCAGGAGATCAAGGGAATACAATTCATGTTTTTGGCAATCAGGAGCCCACCTGAAGGACAAGGGAATACAATCCACGTTTTGGAAATCAGGCGCCCACTTGGAGAACAAGGGAATACAATCAAAGTTTTGGCAATCAGGCGCCCACCTGGAGAACAAGGGAATATAGTTAAAGTTTTGGCAATTAGGCGCCCACTTGGAAAAGAAGGGAATACAATTCAAGTTTTTGGTAATCAGGCGCCCACTTGGAGAACAAGGGATTACAATTCATGTTTTGGCAATCAAGCGCCAACCTGGAGAACAAGGGAATATAGTTCAAGTTTTGGCAATCAGGCGCCCAACTGGAGAACAAGGGAATACAATCCAAGTTTTTGCAATCAGGCGCCCACCTGGACAACAAGGGAATACAGTTAATGTTTTGGCAATCAGGCACCCACCTGGAGAACAAGGGAATACAATTCAAGTTCTTGGTAATAAGGCGCCCACATTGGGAACAAGGGAATACAGTTTCATATTTTTGCAATCAGGCGCCCACCTGGAGAACAGGGGAATACAATCCAAGTTTTTGGTAATTAGGCGCCCACATGGAGAACAAGGGAATAAAGTTAAAGTGTTGGTAATCAGGCGCCCACCTGGAAAACAAGGGAATACAATTCAAGTTTTGGCAATCAGGAGCCCACTTGGAGAATAAGGGAATACAGGTCAAGTTTTGACAATCAGGCGCCCATTTGGAAAACAAGGGAATACAGGTCAAGTTTTTGGAAATCAGGTGCCCACCTGGAGAACAAGGGAATACAGTTAAATATTTTTCAATCAGGCGCCCACCTGGAGAACAAGGGAATACAATTCAAGTTTTTTGCAATCAGGCGCCCAACTGGAGAACAAGGGAATACAATCCAAGTTTTGGCAATCAGGCGCCCACCTGGAGAACAAGGGAAAACAGTTAAAGTTTTGGCAATCAGGCGCCCACCTGGAAAACAAGGGAATACGATTCAAGTTTTTGGTAATCAGGCGCCCACTTGGAGAATATGGGAATACAATTAAAGTTTTTGGCAATCAGGCGCCCACCTGGAGAACAAGGGAATACAGTCCATGTTTTGGCAATCAAGTGCCAACCTGGAGAACAAGGGAATACATTTAAAATTTTAACAATCAGGCGCCCACCTGGAAAACAGGGGAATACAATTGAAGTTTATGGTAATATTGCGCCCACCAAGAGAACAAGGGAATACAATTCAAGTTTTTGGTAATGAGGCGCCCACTTGGAGAACAATGGAATACAGTTCAGGTTTTGGAAATCAAGCACCCACCTGGAGAACAAGGGAATACAGTTCAAGTTTTTCGTAATCAGGCGCCCACCTGGAGAACAAGGGAATACAGTTCAAGTGTTTGGCAGTCAGGCGCCAACCTGGAGAACAAGGGAATATAGTTCAAGTTTTTGGCAATCAGGAGCCCACCTAGAGAACAAGGGAATACACTTTCAAGTTGTTGAAATCAGGCGCCTACCTGGGGAATAAGGGAATACAGTTCAAGTTTTAGGGAATCAGGCACCCACCTGGAGAACAAGGGAATACAATTCAAGTTTAGGCAATTAGGCTCCCACCTGGAGAACAAGGGAATACAGTTAATGTTTTGGCAATTAGGCGCCCACCTGGAGAACAAGGGAATACAATCCAAGTTTTGAAAATCAGGCGCACACCTAGAGAACAAGGGAATACAATTCAAGTTTTTGGCAATCAGGCGCCCACTTGGAGAACAAGGGAATACAGTTCAGGTTTTGGCAATCAAGCGCCCTCCTGGAGAACAAGGGAATACATTTCAAGTTTTTTGTAATCAGGCGCCCACCTGGAGAACAAGGGAATACAGTTCAAGTTTATTGCAATCAGGCGCCCACCTGGAGAACAAGGCAATACAACTCAAGTTTTTGGCAATCAGGAGCCAACCTGGAGAACAATGGAATACAACTGCAAGTTGTGGAAATCAGGCGCCACCTGGAGAACAAGGGAATACAATTCAAGTTTTTGGGAATCAGGCGCCTACCCCGAGAACAATGGAATATAGTTCAAGTTTTGGGAATGAGGCGCCCAATTGGAGAACAAGGGAATACAATTCAAGTTTTGGTAATCATGAGCCCACTTGGAAAACAAGGGAATGCAGTTAATGTTTTGGCAATAAGGCGCCCACCTGGAGAACAAGGGAATACAGTTTCAAGTTATGGCAATCAGGCGCCCACCTGGAGAACAAAAGAATACAGTTTTACGTTATGGCAATCATGAGCCCACCTGGAGAACAAGGGAATACAATCCAAGTTTTTGGTAATCAGACGCTCACCTGGAGAACAAGGGTATACTGTTACAGTTTTGGCAACCAGGCGTCAACCTGAAGAACAAGGGAATACTGTTCGAGTTTTGGCAATCAGGCGCCCACCTGGAGAACAAGGGAATACAATTCAAGTTTTGGTAATCAGGCGCCCACCTGGATTACAAGGGAATACAGTTAACATTTTGGCAATCAGGCGCCCACCTGGAGAACAAGGAAATACAATTCAAGTTTTTAGTAATCAGGCACCCACATGGAGAACAAAGGAATACAATCCTAGTTTTTGAAATCAGGCGCCCACCTGGAGAACAAGGGAATACAATTCGAGTTTTGGCAATCAGGCGCCCACTGGGAGAACAAGGAATACAGTTTCTAGTTTTGGCATTCAGGCGCCCACTTGGAGAACAAGGGCATACAGTTCAAGTTTTTGGCAATCAGGCGCCCATATAGAGAACAAGGGAATACAAGTAAAGTTTTAGGAAATCAGGCGCCCACCTGAAGCACAAGGGAATATAGTTTGAGTTTTGAAAACCAGGCGCTTACCTGGAGAACAAGGGAATACAATTCAAGTTTTGGTAATCTGGCGCCCACCTGGAAAACAAGGGAATACAATTCAAGTTTTGGAAATCAGGCGCCCATCTGGAGAACAAGGTAATACAGTTCAAGTTTTTTGGAATCAGGCGCCCACCTGGAGACTATGGGAATACAATTCAAGTTTTGGCAATCAGGCGCCCACTTGGAGAAAAAGGGAATACAATTCATGTTTTGGTAATCATGCGCCCACCTGGAAAATAAGGGAATACAGTTTAAGTTTTGGCAATAAGGCGCCCACCTGGAAAAAAAGGGAATACAATTTCAAGTTTTGGCAATCAGGCGCCCACCTGGAGAATAAGGGAATGCAGTTAAAGTTTTGGCAATCAGGCGCCCACCTGGAGAACAAGGGAATAAAATTCAAGATTTTGGTAATCAGGCGCCCACTTGGAGAACAAGAGAATACAGTTTCAAGTTTTGGCAATCAGGCGCCCACCTGGAGTACAATGGAATACAATCCAAATTTTTTGTAATTAGGCGCCCGCATGGAGAACAAGGGAATACAATTCAAGTTTTTGGCAATCAAGCGCCCACCTGGAGAACAAGGGAACACAATTCGTGTTTTGGGAATAAGGTTCCCACCCGGAGAACAAGGGAATACAATTCATATTTTGGTAATCAGGAACCCACCTGGAAAACAAGGGAATACAATTTAAGTTTTGGCAATCAGGCGCCCACCTGGAGAACAAGGGAATACAGTTAAATATTTTGCAATCAGGCGCCCACCTGGAGAACAAGGGAATACAATTCAAGTTTTTGGCAATCAGGCGCCCAACTGGAGAACAAGGGAATACAATCCAAGTTTTGGCAATCAGGCGCCCAACTGGAGAACAAGGGAAAACAGTTAAAGTTTTGGCAATCAGGCGCCCACCTGGAGAACAAGGGAATACAGTTCAAGTTTTTGGCAATCAGGAGCCAACCTGGAGAACAATGGTATACAATTTCAAGTTGTGGAAATCAGGCGCCACCTGGAGAACAACGGAATTCAGTTCAAGTTTTTGGGAATCAGGCGCCTACCCCGAGAACAAGGGAATATAGTTCAAGTTTTGGCAATGAGGCGCCCACCTGGAGAACAAGGGAATACAATTCATGTTTTGGTATTCATTCGCCCACCTGGAAAATAAGGGAATGCAGTTAAAGTTTTGGCAATAAGGCGCCCACCTGGAGAACAAGGGAATACAATTCATGTTTTGGTATTCATTCGCCCACCTGGAAAATAAGGGAATGCAGTTAAAGTTTTGGCAATAAGGCGCCCACCTGGAGAACAAGGGAATACAGTTTCAAGTTAAGGCAATCAGGCGCCCACCTGGAGAACAAAAGAATACAGTTAAATATTTTGCAATCAGGCGCCCACCTGGAGAACAAGGGAATATAATTCATGTTTTTGGCAATCAGGCGCCCAACTGGAGAACAAGGGAATACAATCCAAGTTTTGGCAATACGGCGCCCAACTGGATAACAAGGGAAAACAGTTAAAGTTTTGGCAATCAGGCGCCCACCTGGAGAACAAGGGAATACAATCCAAGTTTTGGCAATACGGCGCCCAACTGGATAACAAGGGAAAACAGTTAAAGTTTTGGCAATCAGGCGCCCACCTGGAGAACAGGGGAATACAATTCAAGTTTTTGGCAATCAGGCACCCACTTGGAGAACAAGGGAATACAGTTCAGGTTTTTGCAATCAAGAGCCCACCTGGAGAACAGGGGAATACAGTTCAAGTTTTTTGTAATCAGGCACCCACGTGGAGAACAAGGGAATACAGTTCAAGTTTTTGGCAATCAGGCGCCCACCTGGAGAACAAGGGAATACAGTTCAAGTTTTTGGCAATCAGGAGCCAACCTGGAGAACAATGGTATACAATTTCAAGTTGTGGAAATCAGGCGCCACCTGGAGAACAACGGAATTCAGTTCAAGTTTTTGGGAATCAGGCGCCTACCCCGAGAACAAGGGAATATAGTTCAAGTTTTGGCAATGAGGCGCCCACCTGGAGAACAAGGGAATACAATTCATGTTTTGGTATTCATGCGCCCTCTTGGAAAATAAGGGAATGCAGTTAAAGTTTTGGCAATAAGGCGTCCACCTGGAGAACAAGGGAATACACTTTCAAGTTAAGGCAATCAGGCGCCCACCTGGAGAACAAAAGTATACAGTTTCAAGTTATGGCAATCAGGAGCCCACTTGGAGAACAAGGGAATACAATCCAAGTTATTGGTAATCAGACGCTCACCTGGAGAACAAGGGTATACAGTTACAGTTTTGGCAACCAAGCGCCAACCTAAAGAACAAGGGAATATTGTTCGAGTTTTGGAAATCAGGCACCCACCTGGAGAACAAGGGAATACAATTCAAGTTTTGGTAATCAGGCGCCCACCTGAAGAACAAGGGAATATAGTTAACGTTTTGGCAATCAGGTACCCACATGGAGAACAAGGAAATACAGTTCAAGTTTTTAGTAATCAGGCGCCCACCTGGAGAACAAGGGAATACAATCCAAGTTTTGGAAATCAGGCGCCCACCTGGAGAACAAGGGAATACAATCCAAGTTTTGGAAATCAGGCGCCCACCTGGAGAACAAAGGAATACAGTTCAAGTTTAGGTAATCAGGCGCCCACTGGGAGAACAAGGAATACAGTTTCTAGTTTTGGCATTCAGGTGCCCACTTGAAGAACAAGGGCATACAGTTCAAGTTTTTGGCAATCAGGCGCCCATATGGAGAACAAGGGAAGACAAGTAAAGTGTTTGGCAATCAGGCGCCCACCTGAAGAACAAGGGAATACAGTTTGAGTTTTGGAAATCAGGCGCTTACTTGGAGAACAAGGGAATACAATTCAAGTTTTGGTAATCTTGGCGCCCACCTGGAAAACAAGGAAAACAGTTCAAGTTTTGGAAATCAGGCGCCCACCTGGAGAACAAGGAAATACAGTTCAAGTTTTTTGGAATCAGGCGCCCACCTGGATACTATGGGAATAACATTTAAGTTTTGGCAATCAGGCGCCCACCTGGAGAACAAGGGAATACAATTCAAGTTTTGGTAATCATGCGCCCACCTGGAAAACAAAGGAATAAAGTTTAAGTTTTGGCAATCAGGCGCCCACCTGGAGAACAAGGGAATACAATTCAAGTTTTGGTAATCATGCGCCCACCTGGAAAACAAAGGAATAAAGTTTAAGTTTTGGCAATCAGGCGCCCACCTAGAGAACAAGGGAATACAATTTCAAGTTTTTGCAATCAGGCGCCCACCCTGAGAACAAGGGAATAATTTTTCAAGTTTTGGAAATCAGGCGCCCACCTGGAGAACAAGGGATTACAATCCAAGTTTTTGGTTATTAGGCGCCCACATGGAGAACAAGGGAATAAAGTTAAGTTTTGGAAATCAGGCGCCCACCTGAAGAACAAGGGAATACAATTCGAGTTTTGGCAATAAGGCGCCCACCTAGAAAACAAGGGAATACAGGTCAAGTTTTGGCAATCAGGCGCCCACCTGGAGAACAAGGGAATACATGTCATGTTTTTGGCAATCAGGCGCCCACCTGGAGAACAAGGGAATAAAGTAAAAGTTTTGGCAATCAGGCGCCCACCTGGAGAACAAGGGAATACATGTCATGTTTTTGGCAATCAGGCGCCCACCTGGAGAACAAGGGAATAAAGTAAAAGTTTTGGCAATCAGGCGCCCACCTGGAGATCAAGGGAATACAATTCATGTTTTTGGCAATCAGGCGCCACCTGAAGGACAAGGGAATACAATCCAAGTTTTGGAAATCAGGCGCCCACCTGGAGAACAAGGGAATACAATCAAAATTTTGGCAATCAGGCGCCCACCTGGAAAACAAGGGAATACAATTCAAGTTTTTGGTAATCAGGCGCCCACCTGGAGAACAAGGGAATACAATCAAAATTTTGGCAATCAGGCGCCCACCTGGAAAACAAGGGAATACAATTCAAGTTTTTGGTAATCAGGCGCCCACCTGGAGAACAAGGGATTACAGGTCAAGTTTTTGGCAATCAGGCGCCCACCTGGAGAACAAGGGAATATAGTTCAAGTTTTTGCAATCAGGCGCCCAACTGGAGAACTAGGGAATGTAATCCAAGTTTTGGCAATCAGGCGCCCACCTGGAGAACGAGGGAATACAGTTAAAGTTTTGGCAATCAGGCGCCCACCTGGAGAACAAAGGAATACAATTCAAGTTTTTGGTAATCAGGCGCCCACTCGGAGAAAAAGGGAATACAGTTTCATGTTTTGGCAACCAGGGGCCCACCTGGAGAACAAGGGAATACAATCCAAGTTTTTGGTAATTAGGCGCCCACATGGAGAACAAGGGAATACAATTTAAGTTTTTGGCAATCAGGCGCCCACCTGGAGAATAAGGGAACACAATTCGAGTTTTGGCAATAAGGCGCCCACCCGGAGAACAAGGGAATACAATTCATATTTGGTAATCAGGCGCCCACCTGGAAAACAAGGGAATACAATTAAAGTTTTGGAAATCAGGCGCCCACCTGAAGAACAAGGGAATACAAGTAAATATTTTGCAATCAGGCGCCCATCTAGAGAACAAGGGAATACAATTCAAGTTTTTGGCAATCAGGCACCCAATTGGAGAACTAGGGAATACAATCCAAGTTTTGGCAATCAGGCGCCCACCTGGAGAACAAGGGAAAACAGTTAAAGTTTTTGCAATCAGGAGCCCACCTGGAAAACAAGGGAATACAATTCAAGTTTTTGGTAATCAGGCGCCCACTTGGAGAATATCGGAATACAATTAACGTTTTTGGCAATCAGGCGCCCACCGGGAGAACAAGGGAATAAAGTCCAAGTTTTGGCAATCAGGCGCCCACCTGGAGAACAAGGGAATACAGTTAAATATTTAACAATCAGGCGCCCACCTGGAAAACAGAGGAATACAATTCAAGTTTTTTGTAATATTGCGCCCACCTTGAGAACAAGGGAATACAATTCAAGTTTTTTGTAATGAGGCGCCCACTTGGAGAACAAGGGAATACAGTTCAGGTATTGGAAATCAAGCACCCACCTGGAGAACAAGGGAATGCAGTTCAAGTTTTTAGTAATCAGGCGCCCACCTGGAGAACAAGGGAATACAGTTCAAGTGTTTGGCAGTCAGGCGCCAACCTGGAGAACAAGGGAATACAGTTCAAGTTTTTGGTAATCAGGAGCCCACCTGGAGAACCAGGGATTACAGTTTCAAGTTGTTGAAATCAGGCGCCCACCTGGGGAAAAAGGGAATATAGTTCAAGTTTTTGGTAATCAGGCGCCCACTTGGAGAATATCGGAATACAATTAACGTATTTGGCAATCAGGCGCCCACCGGGAGAACAAGGGAATAAAGTCCAAGTTTTGGCAATCAGGCGCCCACCTGGAGAACAAGGGAATACAGTTAAAATTTTA
>ML284991.1:0-68458 GCA_005239495.1 Nicotiana undulata
GAACCATAATACGGGCCCGGTAACACGATTTTCACATAATTATTCATTTTCAAAATCCTTTATAAATTTCAGAAAACAATTTTCTTTAAAAATTCTTTTCTCGGGCTTGGGACCACGGAATTCGATTCCGGGCGTATGACCAAGTCCCATATTTTCCTACGGACCCTCCGGGACCGTCGAATCATGGGTCCGGGTCCGTTTACCAGAAATGTTGACCAAAGTCAACTATATTCATTTATTAATTATAAAAACTCAGTTTTATCAGATTTTCACATAATAGCTTCCCGGCTACACGCCCGGGCTGCGCACGCATATCGAGGTGAGACTAACAGAGCCTCGGAATACAGATACAACTTAAATTATGTAAGATGACCTTTTGGGTCATCACATGGGAGGAGCATTTGATGGTCTGCCAAGAAGATAAGACTTCCACAATCTACGGGCCCTGCCCTCCAATTGGAAGGTAGTGAAATCCACCCTATCAGACTCCAATATGCTCATGTTGTGCAGTATGTCCCTGCACCTATCAATAAAGTCATGGGGATCCTCATGTCATTCACCCCCAAATACCGGAGGGTGAAGCCTAGTCCACCTGTCCAAAAGCTTATGTGGCTCGCATGCCGTAGCTGGTCTACGATCGGGCGCAGCTGCTGCTACTGGCTGGCCTCCGGCCACGGGTAGGGTACCCTGGGTCTGATATACTATAGTTGCGTGCCTAGGAGCTTGAGCAGTAGGGGTCCTTTCTCCCCCTCCTGCCTGAGATGTGGCTAGGTCCACTAGAAATAAACCATCCCGAGTCATAGTGTCCATGAACCGCATCATACGACCCAGGACCTCCTAAAAGCCCGGTGGTGTCTTGAAATCTATCGGAGCTGGCTGTGCGGCAGGCACCTCTCCCTGCTCCTCAACAATGGGATCCTCCATTGGATCCACTGGTGGTGCTACTGGGGCTTTGGGACGCCCTCGGCCCCTACCTCGGGCCGGTGCCCTCTCCCGGCCTCTGCATCAGCCTCTAGCAATAGGGGGAGCGGCTCCTCCCGGGTCTGGAACGTCTGTCGTACGCGTCTTCACCATTAGTGAGAGAATAGAAGGAAGAAACTTAGTATACCATCAACTGCACGATAGTGGATGAATAAAGAGTAGTTTCCTAATATCATATAGCCTCTCGAAGATAAGTACGGACGTCTCCGCACTGATCCACAAGACTCTATTAGACCTGCCTGTAACTTGTGAGACCTACGTGAACCTAGAGCTCTGGTACCATATTGTCATGACCCAATTTCGTATTAGGCCGTGAAGGCGCCCAACACCATTGCTAGGCAAGCCAATACTGATTAAACCAAGAATATCTTGAATAGAGTAAATCACTAAGTGAATAGTATTCTACATTAACTAAAAATATTTTTAATATTTACCGGTATAACATAATCTAGACGGAACAATAAATGCAACTGCAATCATTTAACTACAACCCAAAATATCAAAGTCTACTAATGTGTGTGCCAAGATCCGGTGTCACAAGTACTTGGGCAATCTAGTAGAATATACAAAACTAAATACTAGTCTACTGTTTGGAAAGAAGTAGACAGAAAATAAAATATAATGAGAACTCCAGCTACTGCAGAATGGCTCAAAAAGGGCAGCTCACCGGTAGTCTCGAACTGGGGAAGTCAAACTATGCGCCGGACTGGTGGCCAGATGCACTCGCCTCAAATCCTGTACAATCAAGTACATAAGCGTAGCATGAGTCCATAAAAATTTGTACCCAGTAAGTATCGTATCTAGTCTTACCTCGAAGAAGTAGTGACGAGGGGTCGACTTCGACACATACTAGGGCCACCAATATAATCATGTATGATTCTAAAGAAGTACAATATGCAGAAATAACAAATAAACTCAGCATACGAAATAACTGAACGGTTCCTTCATCAAATTTAAGAATCCAGAACACTTCCTTCAGTTAATCTCCTTTTAATCTATGTATTTAACTCATGTTGTGTAGAAATTACTTACCTCAAAGTGCTAGGTCAAAGCCCTCTTCCAAAAGCTCTAAAAATCACCCAAGAGTTGAAATGAAATGAAATAAATGGCCTAAGTCTCACATTAAAAGAGTTGTGAACAGGTCTCTGATGTCGCATTTGCGACATCTGGTTCGCTATTGCGAACGTCGAAAATGCGACAAAATAATCGCAAATGCGAACTGGGCTCCCCCCTGTCCAGGTCGCAAATGCGACAGGAGGATCGCTAATGTGAACAATGCAGGGCCGCAAATGCGACCGTTTCTCTTGCAATTGCGAGCTAAGCCCAATCTGAGCGTCATCGCAAATGCGAAGCCTTTCTCGCAAATGCAAGACTCGCAGATGCGAACATATTCTCACATTTGTGAGACCTGTAGCAACTGCCAAGACACCAAAAAAACTGGAGTGTTTTAAACTCCTTCCACATGTCTGAAACTCACCCGAGCCCTTGTGGCTCCACACCGAATACTCACACAAGTCTAACAACATCATACAACTTGCTCGCACGATGGGAACACCACAATAACATCAAAAACTAAGATTCGCCACCCAACACCAATGAATCAAACTTAAGAACTTCAAGTTCTTCATATTAATCCCAATGCGCCGAAACGTACTTAAACTACTTGGAATGATATTACAGAACATTTCCCGGTATCAGTATTTTGTTTGGACCTCGATATCACCAAAAGAATTCCAAACCAAATTTATACAACTTCTAAAACCTTCAAGAACCAACTTTCACTATTTGGTGACGAAACGCTCATGGGTCATCCAAAACCTGGTATGAGCATACGCCCAAGTCCTAAATCATCATACAAGCCTATTAGAATCGTTAAACCTCGATCCCGAGGTCGTTTACTCAAAATGTTGATTGAAGTCAAACTTGGACTTTTAGGCCAACCTTAAGGAACCAAGTATTCCTATTTCACTCCAAACTCTCCCAAATCCTGAACCAACCATCCCTGCAAGTAATAAATCCGTAAAAGAAAGTACGCGAAATCTTATTTAGGAGTATAGGGTTCTAAAAAGAAACACGATCGGTCGAGTCGTTACATAAGAATTAAATGTAAATAGACAAACTATCACAAAATTTCCCAAAGCAGCAAATAAAAACGGCTCCCTACTTTCTGAATTTCAAACTTAACCAAATTTTGACAAATATGACTATTTATACACAACTAAAATTTTTAGACAAAATTTCCCTTTCAGAAGTTCTGCGGCCGCACAATTTTGTGTGCGATCCGCACTTTGAAGATGATCTTGACAGGAGGGACTTTGGCGGCCGCACTTCTTCAGGTTCTACAGACCGCACAGTTTTTAGTGCCGTCTCACTCTTAAGTTCTGCAGTCGCACAATAGTAGTGTGGTCCACACATCTTGATGGACTTGAAACTCCAACTCTATGATCTTCATCCTATGCAGCCGCACAGTTATTTTGCGATTCACACATTTCAAAGGAGCACTATCAAAATTTCTTCATGTTCTACGGCAGACAAAATTCTGCGGTCCACACAATTACCCCTTTTTGCTTGGTTTTAGTCCTTGTCCAAAATTACTCCTTCTTGAGTAATTCCATCTCTTTGGCTAATTTTCCAATACTCATGGAAGAAAGTATACTTTATCAGTTTTCGGGAATACATTTAAGCATTTTTTAGCTAAAACGAAAGTAAAAGGGTGCAAATAAGTTCAAAACCCCTACTTATCAACTGCCCCAAACTTAAGATTTTGCTTGTCCTCAAGCAAATAAAGTAATTCCCACCTCCACAAGATAACAACTATTTCAGCTAGACTAAGTTGAATCAAACACACATCAATTGGGACCAACAATTATTCACCTACTCATGAATTATCAACAAGGAAATGTTTTGAATGTTACAACACAAATAGCTCTAATGTGACACTTGAGCATCAAGAGTTGAATTTACTCATCAAGGAAGTTAGAACTTTCATGTAGGTAGTGTGGATCCCAAACTCCTACTCATATACTCTTTGTTAGCTCATCTCACATAAGAAGGTGGCAGTCAATTCAATGGCTTGTGAAAGGTTCATTCATCGCTCTCAAAAGAATGTCACAAGTACGGCTCTAAGTTCTATATGCTTGCCCCTCATGTAGATCGCCACTAATGTAAGCTTACTCAGCTTAAAATCATGTAGGGCTTTTTCGGCATGTAATGAAGGCTTTTAGACTAAGGTGGGAAATGTTGGAATAGAACGGGTTCATCTTAAGCACTCCATTTTCTCTTTTTGGCTCATGCTTTGCCGAATTTTTGAGGCATTTTCTTTTTCCTTAGTGGAACTAGAGAGACGTGACTTCACTCTTTCTTGGTCATGATATTCATTTTCTCCTTCTTTATTTTCCCCATGCCTTGCACTTTTGCTATTCTTTAAAACCCATCAACTCTTCACTTTATTCACTTTCTTTTTGCGTTTTTCTTTTATTCTATACTTTCTTTTCCTTTGTCTTCCCATTTCTTCATTTATTTTCTCTTTTTGTATGTTGATACAAATTTCAAACTCCTCTTATTCCTCCAAACTTATGTTTTTGTCAATTTGTTTCTCATGAGTGTTAAGAAAAGCTCGGGTGCCAAGAGAGGGTCACTATAAAACAGGTAAAGGCTTGTAACATGGTTATCAAATGCAAAAAAAGGTTTTAGGCTCAAATGGGTTGACTAGGGATAACATCATTTGTGGGCCATGAAAAGTTTCAAAACGGTCCAAGGAGAGCCTACAATCACTTCTCAAGACAAGCAAAACTTAGAATTTCGCCTAGAAACACATTCGGGGCAAGTTCTAAACCATTCGCATGGGTACTTGACTTGTAACAAAATATGTCACCTCTCACATAGTTAGATTGTTAAAGAGGATAGATTCAAGGGCCCACGACAAACGTATTCAAGATTGAAAATCCCTAATGGTTCAACTAAACCACTCGATGATTGCCTAAGTCAACACAAGAGTCACAAGGTCACTAACTAAAGCCATTTCATTCCAAGAACTTGTTTTTAACCATAAGCGTGTAGTTAAGTGTATTGATACCAAGTGAAGCATGCTTGACCCTTTTATTCATTAAAACTATTGTTTCTGCCTAAACATAAAAGAAAATGGACTCAATCCCTTAAGAAGGTTGTCACGTCATCCATCATTGGGAAGATCCACCCGGTTCACACAAAACCCACCTTTGGAAAAAATCGTGGCATTAAGATATCCAAAGGCTTATTGCTCACTTAAACATAAAAAGAAGTTACCAAATCAAAAAGAAGCTATTCAAGTAAATAAGAAGCTAGACTACTAAGAAAACAATACAAAAGCTATGAAATGAACTACTCAAAGTAAGAAAATGAATATACAAACCCAGAATGGGGAATAGAATATATACATCAAAAGAGATGGAGGAATATATACATAATGAAAAAGAAAATAAATATAAAAAGAGAGTATTATAGTTATTACATGCCAATTTCATATCAAATCAACCAAAATAGACCACCCCCTGAATAAGAACAAGCATTGTGCTCATTGCTTAGCAAAAATCAAAATAAGGGAGGGTAGAGAGTGAAGAAAACTCCCTATGTGGTCTCAGTGTGAATGGAAGCATCACCACCCTCGGGCTCCTCCAACTGGATCTCAACATCCTCTGCTCGGGGAGTAACGGGAATGGTGAACATCTGAAGCACCTCCTCAGCAGCATGGGCAACAAGGTCTATCTCGTCATACTGGACGGCTGGTGTTTAACCAAAGAATTAGATCATTTGACCAAAGTTATTTTTAGGATGAACGCGGGTTACTGATAATCAAGGAAATAATATTAAATAAAGAAGAATAAGTAAAGGGCAATATTATGATACGCAGAAAAGTAAAGTGTGTTGTATTCGAAGTTCAGATGATCTTTACAAGTTATATTCCCCTCCTTTATATAGGGGGTTTCTTAATATAACGTCTACTTCTTGCAATGATCGTTCATTAATGAAAATTATTACATTAATGGGGCGTTACAAAGGGTAACCGTAACTGTTGTATGAAGGTTACATAACGTATGAGTCATTAATTGAGGATCCCTGAATCTGCCCGTAGCTCTGTATGGATTCATTCTGACCGTGTCTCTTCGCTATATCAATCAGGTTGAGTTTCCTGTGGCTGATTACCTTGTAGGTTTATTGATCTACGACTCTTTGTTCCGTACCTCTTTATAGAATCATATCTAGTTGCCACGTTTTCCTTGGTCCACATAGCCGGCTGAGTTGTCATGAATCACCTTACATGTGAAACTCTTTTTTACCAATACAGTCCCCCCACTTACCATTTATTTATCGATTAATATTTGGTAAGTGGATACGCATTTATGGCGGGAATATTTTGCCACCGCTTTACCTTAAAACATTGTATCCTTCTCTGAACATAGGCGTTGTTTGTCACTTCCATTTAATGCTCAAACCACGTGTCCCTTTCGGATTGGTTCTGCAGTTACTCGGTGCCTTTTAGAGCTTTTTGCGGCTGCGTCAGTCACGAAGTGACACCTTCAATTATGACTTTTCATCATTGTGTTTCCCATGTTTGACGGTTGTCCTTAAATATAAATACCTCCCTTATTTTCTTTACTTCCACGAAAAACTTTCTAACTTGTCTCATTTACTTGTAAAGAATTTCTTCTTGCCTTCGTAAACATGTCTTCTTCAAATCAACCTAAAAGAGTGATAAACGTTGAGAGTTTAACACCTTATTCTGCTTCGACTAGGAGTCGGAGGGGTGGTAGACTAAGGAGTCTAGGATCCACTCCTTCGAGAGGCTCTTCTTCTTCTCAGATAGTCTCCCCTCCTTCTGCTTGGTCTTTAGTTTCTCCAAGAGCTAGGGCTTCCAGGTCTTTGTCTAGAGGTAGAGAACATCACGAACACCTTCGTGAACCTCGAGTTGACGAAATCAATCCTGCTGAGTTTGTCTTTACTAGGGACAATCAGGTCCTCGTAGATCAGTCTTCTTCCCTTGATAGTGTTGAGAGGTATCCCACTCTTATTACTGAAGATCAAATTTCCCTTGTTCGTAGGGAATGTTTTTGGATGTCTGATTTCCCTTTCTATATTCCGAATAGCAATCAAAGAATAACGTCTTAAAAGACGGGATATTCTATTGTTTATACGTACCCTTTACTTTAGGGTTTAGACCTCTCATTGATCCAATCATAATCGAATTCTGTCGTTTCTTCAATATTTGCTTAGGACAAATTGGTCTGTTTGTGTGGCGAGTTGTCGCATGTCTTAGGAATTTAGATTCTTTAGCCTCGGTTCCTTTTACTTTTAACCATCTTATTCATCTTTATTCTCCTTCCTTATTTCGGCAAAGAGTTTTTACTCTGGCTGCCAGGAGTAAAAGAGTGTTGGTAACCCCTGGAGATGATAAGGACAGAGGTTGGTACCTCCGGTACGTCACTGTGCCCACTGCTGGTTTAGTGGGTGAAGAAAATCTTCCCTTCCCTGAGAAGTGGAATCGTGCACGTGAGTACATTTTAGCTCACATTTGTTATTTTTCTTCTTTTTGCTTGAAGTGTTTTACTAACACCGTATCTGTTTCTTCTTCCTTCAGCAATCATGGGTACTGTTGAGAATGTCTCCGGTATCCGTGATTGGGTAGAAAAATTGTTGTCGGTTGCTCCCTTGGAAGAAAGGTCTTGGAAGTACTTCTCTGGGAAGTACGATTGGCAAGTAAAGACCACGGTAAGTGAAGCTTTTGTTTTCGCTTCTCCTTACTCGAGCCTCTTTTCCTTTTTTGCTTAACCTTTTTCCTTTTGATAGGGTTTTCTGCTCGTGGGGTGTCTGCTACGTCTATTTTGAAGATGTCTCTGGCTCAGGCTCAAGAGATTACTGCTGGTTCTTCTTCCTCGAAGAGGAAGGTTGGTGAGTCTCGATCTGTAGAAGAAGAAGAAGAAGAAGAGGAGGGCACTTTGGTGCACAGGTCACGAAGAAGGAGGGTGATTTCGGACGATGAGTCTTCACCCGTGGTTGTGCCTTCCGTGCCTGAAGTCATACCCTCTACCTCTGAAGATGTTTCTCCCTCTCATGTACATGAATCTGTGGATCATTTGTTCCACGAAGGTTTTGGTCCTGCTATTGATGAAGTCCCCTTGGCTGTCTTTCCCGCTTCTTTCAGAGAATCTCGTTCGTCTACTCCTGCTATTTCCTCCACTTCCTTAGCTATTACTACTCATGTTGCTGCCATGCCCGTGGTTCTTTCACCCCCTCAAGTTTCTGTGCCTGTTACTTCTTCTGCTCCACAAATTTCCTTACCTGTAGCTCCTTTACCTCAGCCTGCTTTTGTGCCTCCTGTTAGAGAAGTAGGGTGTTCTAGCAGGGAGATGAGGCAAGTGCTTATTGAGGTTTCGGCCGGTGGGAGCCTTTTTAAGAAATCCAGCCAACCCGAAGTGTGGTTGAAGCCTTTGATTGGCCCGACAGAGAAGATCAAACTTGATAGCCATAGCGCCCTTACATGGGCTAATGAAGTCGTCCATTCTTTTTTGAAGGTAAAAATGTGTTTCCTCTTATTTCATTTTTGTACATGAAATCTATCGTATCTAATTGATTTCTTTTTTGTAGACCAATCTTATAGGCATAGAGCTTATGAAAGGATATCTAACACTGAGCAAGAGCTAAAGGAGTGGCATGCTGAAGCAGGGAATTGGAAGGGACCGCATGATAGCTTAAGGATCGACATGGATGCCTTAGAAGAAGAAAGGAATACCTTGAAGTGACAGATAAGAATCACGTTAGCAGAATTGGCAGTGGAGAAGGCTTCTTCCAATCAGGCTGATAAGGATAAGAGCATTCTCGAGTCTTCATTTGCTGAGCAGTTGTCCCGTGCCTTAGAAGAAGTTAGGAACTTGAAAGACTTGCTGGGGAAGAAAGAGGAATACTCAGGCGAGCTTGTGTAATCACTCACCCGAACTCATGAGGATCTTCGTAATGCTTTAGACGGAGTCCAATCTCTGGAGGAGTCGATTGTACATTTGAGGGCTGCCCATGAAGCTGTTGAAGCAGAGAAGGATGGGCTAAGAGCTGAGCTTCAAGTATGGGCGGAGATTATGAAGATCTCGAAGAGGCGGCTGCTGTCGATGTTAGCTGGGCGTACATGAATTCTCGCCTTGACACATTGACGAAAATGAGTCAAGAGGGTTTCGACCTTAGTGCTGAAATAGCTAAAACTAAGGAAACCATGGAGAAGGCTCAACAAGGTCATAACCTCTCTTCACCTGATGGTGAGACTTCTGTTGCTCATGCCTCTTCGTCCGAAGTTGCTCTCGTTCCTCCTGCCAGTGAAGAAGTCAATCCTCCTCCTCAAGAAGATTAAAGTGTTGGTTCACCAACCCCCCCCCCCCCCCCCCCCCCCCCCAATTGTTTCTTTATTTGATTGGTGGTTACCCCCAGCTTCATCGGGGGTAAATTTGGATCTTTTTAAAGTCCCCAACTGAAAACTTAGGGGCACCTTAATGTATAAATTATATGCGTCTTAGTTCATACTTAGCCGCTCTTTTTTGAATATGCAAGTTATGACTTTTTTGCTTTGAGCTTTTGTTTCACTCTTAAGTCTATTGCATGTTTTGATTTTTGAGGTTTTTGTTTTACCTCTAAATTTTTGCATGAAGATGCTGGAATCACTCGTACCTTTTCGTAGTAGGCACAACGTTGTATATAAAATGTGAGCCTTTTTTGTAGTAGGCTTTATTTATGAAAGAGGGCCCTTTTTGATTGACACTTAATGAAGAAGACATCTCAACTTCATAATGGTGTAATAATGCAATAGAGTGATAGGAATTTTTCACATGTTTAAGAACGTTTCTGAGGAAAGTTTTTTGTTTGAACTTCCACGACATTTTACATGTGTTTTGATTATCGTCTAAAACTCATGTTGCAACTGTTTTTATTTAACAGATTTGATATACACTTGTATTTTGTAACTGTTTTTCATAGGTAACAGTTTTTTTCGAGTTAATACAAGGGAACAACTTTTTTCATTAGTAACAGTTTTTATAAAGATTGGGGTTTTTACCCGTAACTATTTTTGTTGACAACAATTTTTAAGAAGTACGAAGGAAATGCTTTTTCATCCGTAACTATTTTATTTGATAACAGTTTTCTAAACAAATACAAGGATTTTGATCTTTCATCCGTAACTATTTTATTTGATAATAGTTTTCTATATGAGTACAAAGATTTCGTAACTGTTTTAAATCACAACAGTTTTTGAATGAGTATAATGATGATGATCTTTTACCCCTAACTTTTTGTTACAACAGTTTTGAATAAGTACAAAGATGTGCATTTCTTCCTCGTGGCTAATATTTTGCCTTTCAACCTGAACATGTTCGAAGGTTTTTTGAATTAGGCTTTGTATTTGAGTCTTCGGCTCTTTCGATTCTACTCGTATCACTTGACTTGTTGGGTAGATGGATCTTCAGGCTCGAGCTTTGACTTTCTGATAGTCGTCTTTGCTTCGTCTTAGCCTTCCATACAGTATAGTCCCCCAAGTGTTTGAGCTTTGAGCACTTGACTATTCCTTCCTTGTGGTCCTTTTCCTGAAAAGGAAAAACATGCGGGACTCAAAGGTATATAGTTTTTTAGATGATGACTGCTTAACCCTTTAAAACGTCCATCAGAAAGTGTAACCCTAGACCGGGAATTCAGTTATTTCCTCGCGTCTTTGCATGTCTAATATAATCATCTGGTGATGGGTTAGATTTATTCCTATCATCTAAAAAAGTTAGTAAAATTTTAAATGTTCAAAATAAAATCGAACGTGCGATACCTGACTGGGGGTACTTCTTTTCCTTAGAAGTAGTACTTCTTCAAGTGGATGGCATTCCAGCTTGTCGGTAAGATTCTTCCATCCATAGCTTCCAACTCGTAGGCGCTATTCCCAGCTATGCCTCGGACTTTGTAGGGTCCTTCCCAATTTGGACTTAGCTTTCCTGCGCCTGCTTCTTTCGTTGATTGAAAGACTTTTTTGAGGACGAAGTCCCAAATCTTGAAGTATCTGAGATGAGCTTTACGGTTGTAGTAACGCTATGATTTGTTTTTGAGCTGCCATTCGTATTAATGTTGTTTCCTTCGTGGTTCGAGCAGGTCCAGATTAGTCCTTAACTCATCGCCGTTTGCTTCCTCTGTGGCTATTATAAACCTTATGCTTGGTTCGCCAATCTCCACGGGTATTAAAGCTTTTGCGCCATAGACAAGTGCGAAGGGAGTTTCTCCCGTGGCTGTCTTTGATGTTGTTCTCTATGCCCATAATACCGCTGGTAATTCATCAGGCCAATTTCCTTTGGCTTTATCTAGCCGCTTCTTTATATTGTTGATGATGATTTTATTTGTTGACTCAGCTTGACAATTAGCCACGGGGTGGTATGGTGTTGAAGTGATCCGTTTGATTTGCCAGCTTTCAAAGAATTCTGTGATTTGAGAGCCTATGAATTGTGGGCCATTATCACACATGATTTCCTTCGGTATCCCAAAGTGGCATATTATGTTTTTCCATAAGAATCTTTTAACTTCCTTTCTCGCATTTGTTTGAATGCTTCTGCCTCTACCCATTTTGTGAAATAATCGGTAAGTACGAGTAGAAACCATACTTGTCCTTTAGCTGGGGGAAGAGGTCTCACTATGTCCATACCCCATTTCATGAAGAGCCATGGAGATATAATTGGATGCAACAATTCCGTTGGTCGATGCATGTTATTGGCGAACCTTTGGCACCTGTCGCATTTGGATACGAAGTTCTCGGCATCTTCTTCCATCTTAGGCCAATAGTACACGGCTCTGATTAGGGTTTTTACCAAGGATCTCGCTCATGAATGATTTCCACAGTGTCCTTCATGGACTTCTTTCATCACAAATTCCGTTTGATTAGGTCCGAGGCATTTAGCTAGGGGCCCTCCGAACATCTTGCGATATAATGAATTGTGAATGAGGTAGTACCGTGCAGATTTGCGGCGAAGTGCTTGAGTTGTTTTCTTGTCTTCAGGTACGGTGCCATTCTGCAAAAAATTAAGAATTTCGTTTCTCCAATCCGAGGTTAAATTGTTGAAAGTTACCTCATTTTTGTCCTGGTCGATCGCTGAATGGAATAGATGAACGACGATTGCATTGTCTTTGTTTGTTACTTCCGTGACTGTTGCGAGGTTAGCCAATTCAACTGCCTCTGCATTTTCCTCCCTAGGTATTTGTATTACCTTCCATGTTTTAAATTGTCTTACGAGATCTCGTGCCTTTTCCAGATAGTGTTGCATCCGAGTCTCTCGAGCGATGTAAGTCCTCTGCATCTGATTTACTAAAAATTGGGAGTCGTTGTTAATTACGATTTTCTCGATTGAGAGTTCTCGTGCGAGTCTAGTCCTGCAATGACAGCTTCGTACTCTACTTCATTGTTAGTTATAGGATAACATTTAATAGCATGTCGTGTCTTCTCACCCGTGGGTGATATTAAGACAATGCCTAAGCCGACGCCTTTTATATTGGAAGAGCCATCAGTAAATAGGGTATTAGCACCGTTAAAGAGTTGTAACTCCTTTTCCACTTCAGGGACAATGTTATTACTAAAGTCAGCAACAAAATCAGCTAATATTTGAGACTTAATTGCAGACCTAGGCTGATATATTATTTCGTGCTCACTTAATTCTATGGCCCACTTGGCTAATATTCCTGACAGTTCTTGCTTATGCAAAATATTTCTTAAAGGATATAAAGTCACAACAGTGATTGGACGACTTTGAAAATATGGTCGTAATTTTCTAGATTCCATTATTAAAGCTAAGGCTAACTTTTCTAGATGTGGATATCTGGTTTCAGCATCTAGTAAAGTTTTGCTTACATAATAAATAGGGGATTGTTTACCTTTATCTTCTCTTACCAATACTGCACTAATAGCAATTTCTGAGACATCTAAGTAGATGTACAATCTTTTCCCTTCTTTTGGATTTGATAGCAACTGAGGTTTTGATAGATAAGCCTTCAGATTCTTGAGGGCATGTTGACATTCTTCAGTCCATTCGAACTGATTCTGCTTTTTGAGGACTGAAAAGAATTTAAAACTTTTTTCGGAAGACCTGGAAATAAATCTTCCCAAAGCTGCTATTCTCCCCGTTAGTCTTTGAACTTCTTTTTTATTTGTTAGTATATCAGGTATTTCTTCTATAGCTTTAATTTGAGCGGGATTTACCTCTATTCCTCTGTTTGATACAAGGAAACCCAAAAATTTACCTGATTGTACACCGAAAGCGCATTTTTCTGGATTCAACTTCATATTATACCTGCGTAAAATGTCAAAAGTAATAGAAAGGTGCTGGAAATGGTCTTCCGCCCGTGTTGATTTTACCAGCATATCATCAATGTAAACTTCCATCGTTTTTCCCAGATGTTCCTGGAACATCTTAGTCACTAGCCTTTGATAGGTGGCTCCAGCATTTTTTAAGCCAAAAGGCATGACTTTATAGCAGTAAGTCCCCCTGTTCGTAATGAAGGAGGTTTTTTCCTCGTCTGAGGGATCCATTTTAATCTGATTATAACCAGAATATGCATCTAGAAAGCTTAATAATTCATGACCTGCGGTGGCATCAATCATTTGATCTATATGTGGTAATGGGAATGAATCTTTGGGGCATGCTTTATTTAAATTAGTATAATCTATGCATACCCTCCATTAGACATTCTTTTTAGGTACCACCACAGTGTTAGCTAACCAGTTAGGGTACGTTACCTCTCGTATCGAACCAATTTTCAAGAGTTTTTGTACCTCTTCGTCAATCACTTGGTTCTTGAATGGTCCTTGCTTTCTTTTTTTCTGCTTAACAGGTACGAAGGATGGATCTTCATTTAGTTTATGAGTCATCACTTCTGGTGGAATACCTGTCATATCTGAGTGGGACCACGCAAAGCAATCTGCGTTAGCCTTTAAGTAATCAATTAACGTACCTTTTCGACTGGGGCTCAGCCTCGTGCCTACATACACCTTCTGTTCAGGTTTTTGTTCAAACAATGGAACAACTTCGAGCTCTTCCGTAGTTGTTTTGATATGTTCGTCTTCTTCCGGTTCACTAATGACGTCTGGTCTAGAGTCTACATCTATGTGGTCCAACGCATCTTCCGTGGTGACTGGATTCACCTTCTCGTGGGTATCTCCTCTCGTACTTATTTGAACATTTACTTTTTTCGTACCTGTTTGGTCAGTAATTTTTTCCGTACCTGTTTGGCCAATGACATTTGTTTGAAGGATTTCTCTATTTTTCGGTTCTTCCGTCTCTTTTTTGTTATAAAGTGCCACGGAATTTATATTTCTGGAGGTCTGTTGATCACCTCTAATTTGTCTGATTCCCCATTTTGAGGGTAATTTAATTACCTGGTGTAAGGTGGATGGTACTGCTTTCATGTCGTGGATCCAAGGCCTTCCCATAATCACGTTATAAGCCATGTCAGTATCAATGACTTGGAATTTGGTGTTCTTAGTTATTCCCTCAGCGTAAGTGCTAAGTTCGATCTTTCCTTTGGTTATCACCGTAGAGTTATCAAACCCTTATATGGCTCGTGCCTTTGGGATCACCTGATTTCCCATGAGCATTTCTTCCACGACTCTTAACAAGATGATATTGACTGAACTACCTGGATCAATCAACACTCTTTTAATGTTAGTGTCATGAATGAGTAAGGATATTACAAGAGCATCATTATGGGGAAGCATCCGCCAAATTCTGCATCGTCAAAGGTTATGTCATCTTCATCTGGATTTTCTCGAATCCGCTTTTCGTGGGTAATTATGACCTTCGAGGCTAATTTGCAAACTATTCTGTTCACTTCCTCTCCTCCATGTATCATGTTGATGGTTCTTTTTGGAGAAGGAGGCTTCGGGGGTCCTGCATGTTCTTCATATATGCCTGTTTACCTTTATCACTAAACAATTCTGTTAAATAGACCTGTTTCAATAAGTGTTCTATTTCACCTTGTAAAAATCTGCAATCTGCAGTCCTGTGTCCATGATAATTATGGAACTCACACCAGAAATCTGGGTTTCTTTTATTTGGGTTTGACCGCATTTCTTTGGGCCATTTAACCTTATCTCTCATATTTCTTAATATTGAAAAGAGTTCAGGAGTACTTACATTAAAGGTATGATCCCAACTCGTGCATTACCTCTAGGTCGTTCATCCCGATCCTCTCTGGATCTGGATGAGGTTGAGCCCACGTCTCTGCTTGGTGGTCTATAATCTGACCTAGTGTTTTCGAACATGGGACGAGTTTCACGTCCCGATGGTCCTAAGTAAGGATCGTAACTGTTTTTACCTGATCTCCTGTCTGATTCAGAATGTCTGGATCTGGAATGATCTTCATCTCTCGAACGAGCAATGATATCTTCTTCTATTCGAAGCTTAGTACTGTACCTGTTATATACATCATTCCACGTTGTAGCTGGGAATTCTCTTAGACTTTCTTTGAGTCTCCTCGTGGCTTCCGAGCTTTTGTCATTTAGATTACTTCCGAATGACATGGCTGCCCAGTTATCAGGTACACTGGGTAATTGCATTCTTTCTCGTTGGAACCTTTCTACAACTTCACGGAGTAGTTCCGTGTCTCCTTGTTTTATTTTAAATATGTCCTCCATTCTTTTCTCGACTTTTTGTGCACCAGAGTGTGCTTTTATGAAAGAATCTGCAAGCTCAGCAAAAGAATCAATGGAATTTTTGGGGAGAAGAGAATACCAGGTTAGGGCTCCTTTGGTAAGTGTTTCTCAGAATTTTTTGACGAGGACTAATTCAATCTCCTATTTTGTTAAATTGTTGCCCTTTACTCCAGTAGTAAAAGAGGTCACATGGTCGCGTGGGTCAATTGTTCCATCATACTTAGGAACGTCACGCATTTAAACTTCTTGGGTATAGGAAAGGGTGTTGCGCTTGGTTTCCAAGGTTGTTGAGAGTATCTATCAACATCAATGCCCTTGATAATAGGTGGTACTCCAAGAATTTGCTCGATTCGATCGTTTTGTTCCTTTATCTGTTTCTGCATGGTTAGCAGTAAATATTGTAATTCAGAGTTATTAGTCATACCTGGTCTCGCTTCGAGAGATTCGTTAGGAGTGTCACCCCTTGTTGGGTTTGCCAACCCAGACTGAGGATTTTCCATGGTGATAGTATTATTTGGAGGTGGTGTCAGTGATGCAGGTGGTGCCGCCGGTAGTCTCCTTGCAAATTCTTGCAAAGTTTGTCCCACATACTCTGCAATCATTTGCTTTATTTGATCTTGTTCTACCGTTTGCTCATTGTTATTGCGGTTGTTATCAGATCTTTCCGGGGATGGTTCCCTTGAACCACGTGGGGTTCCTTGAGGTGATGGAACTGGGGTTCCATTCCTCTGTTGGTTGTTGTCGTTGGAGTTCGACATAGTTTAGAGGATATAAATTGAAAATCAAACTAAGATTATCAGATTTCCCGGTAACGAAACCAATTTGTTTAACCAAAGAATTAGATCCTTTGACCAAAGCTATTTTTAGGATGAACGCAGGTTATTGATAATCAAGGAAATAATATTAAATAAAGAAGAATAAGTAAAAGGCAATAGTATGATATGCAGAAAAGTAAAGTGTGTTGTATTCGAAGTTCAGATGATCTTTACAAGTTATATTCCTCTCCTTTATATAGGGGGTTTCTTAATATAAAGTCTACTTCTTGCAATGATCGTCCATTAATGACTAATTATTACATTAATGGGGCGTTACAAAGGGTAACTGTAAATGTTGTATGAAGGTTACATAACGTATGAGTCATTAATTGAGGATCCCTGAATCTGACGTAGCTCTGTCTGGATTCATTCTGACCGTGTCTCTTCTCTTTCTCAATCAGGTTGAGTTTCCCGTGGCTGATTACCTCGTAGGTTTATTGATCTGCAACTCTTTGTTCCGTACCTCTTTATAGAATCATATCCAACTGTTGCGTTTTCCTTGGGCCACATAGTCGGCTGAGTTGTCATGAATCACCTTACGTGTGAAACCCTTTTTTACCAATACAACTGGTACCACTGCCGATGGTGCTGCTAGGTCTGCTGGTACTGATGGATTTGTCTCCATCAATATGTCAAATGGTAGATCACCAGCTGCTGCAATCTTGGTCACCTCTTTTCTCAATCTATCCACTAATTTCTTCGTGGCTTGAGATTTCCTCATCTTCTTCACCTATTTGACCGACTCCTCAATATCTCCCCAATGTGCCACCAATGTATCAAATGGTCTTCTGATTGTCCGGGATCTTCTTCAATGTTTCCTCCACTGATGGAGGAACCTGTGGTGCTACTGGGGTAGAAGATTGTGTTGCAACATCACTGTATATGTCAGACAACTTTGAAGTAGATGTCTGCATCCTGTTGTTAGGACTAGCCAATGTATGGGAGACTCGCAGCGTAGTGAGTGGATGTGTGGATGAGGTAGGCATTGGTACTAATGCTGATGGTCTAGAAGATGAAGGTGGTGACATGTCAACTATCTAGGTGGATGGACTGGTTGATGTGGAAGGAATGGGAGTTGTAGAAGGCTCAAGAGCTGACTCGATAACCACCACTGATGGCTCATCAGACTGGCCAACGGTAGCAGTCGCCCTACCCTTGAACTTTGGGTTCCCCCGACCTTGCAAAGAGTAATATGAGAAGGGATTCTTGACCCGCACCTTTGTGTCAAAACTCCTCGGCTCCACCTTTGAATCCGTGAAATATTCTGTGAGGGTGTTGGGATATGGGTATGAGCTTTCACCTTTTCTGACAACCACTGACATGTTGGCCGACATGATGGTACCCACATTTATTGGGTACCCGACCATGATAGATGCCACCAAAACTGCCCGGGGGATTGGAAGATTATTCTTATTCTGGCTCGGGTCTATACAGTTGCACACAAAACTTTGCCACCCTTTTGCTTCATAATTGAGGGTGACCCGTGCAATGAGAACCCCTGTTGTGATCCAAGATGGTGGTGGTCCTGGATCAGCCAAGATCTCTGCTAGCTAAGGGCGAGTTGCATCACCCATAGAAAGCTTCTCCATGTACCGGACTGGTTCTACCTCCTCAAATCCCAAGTACGTGTTTAGAGTGCTTTGATCGAATTCGACTTTCAAATTTCTCATTTTGGTCACTTTGGTACCCTTCTTGATGTTTGCCACATTGGCATAGAACTCCCTTACCAAGTGTTCCTTGGAATCTATAACACTCTGGGTGAACTACATCCACCCCCGAACTGCTTAAGGACATTTGGATTGTATTATCCAAATACTTCAATAAGAACTGTCACTCAAGTGTGAGCGATCTTTGGCCACCATTCTCTGAACTTTGTGAAGGCTGTCAGGCTCACAAACTTGTCTTCCCATATTTCCTTCTTCTTCGACCTCTCTAGGACGCCCACTCTAGTTTCACGTCCTCTACCATCATCGAGAACATCATCATCATTTGCTGCAACTGGTGCAGGAGCAGTGTGTCTAGAGGAGGGCTCTGAACCCTGGCTGTCGGCATCTGAAACTTCAGAAGACCTTGTTGTGGTGGAGGGTTCATTGCAGAGTTGGTATCTCCCAATGAATTATGGTGGTTGGAACTGGGCCTCAGGTTGTACCTCCACTGAGTGACCCTAGGAGGCTTCCCTATATGGTACATAAGATCTTTATTCTAAGGGCTCTGTGGCCCTACCTCTCCCAGTGGTTTGCTTCTTGCCTATTTCTTTCGTTTGCACTCCCATAGGTTGAGTACCCTTGCCTTGTCCTCGGGAGGGTTCACCACTCCCTTTAGATGTATCACCTCTGCCTCTTGATTGAACCATTGTCTGCAATACGAAGAACATAGGTCAGTTAAAGTTTAGAAGCCTTGTTAACAATTGCAGAAAAATAGTGCCCAGATGAGAAAGTGCGGTCCACACAATATTGAGTGCAGCCGCAGATTGCCTTGTGTGTACCGCACAAGTTTGAAGTGCGGTTGCACATATGAAGTGCCAACTGCAAAATTTTGAGTACGGCCACACAAAACCAAGTTGAGACTACTGGTTCTATGATGTTTCAAAGTGCGGTCGCACACATTTTTATGCAGACCGTACAATTTTCAGCGGACCGCAAAATTTTGACTGCGGTCCATACATTTCATGCTTAGTATTTTGCCCTAAATGAGAATCTGCGGACCGTAAAATTTCATGTGTGGTCGCACAATTTAAAATCAAACGGCACTAACTTTAGGTTTTTCACATTTTTGCACAATTTTGACATGGTATTGGAATATTAAACATGATACATGATTCACCCAACCCCAATGAGTGCATATGATATTACCCATACAATTTTAAGCACACATGATGAACATTTGAAATTTTAGGCCTAAAAATAACTATACTAACTAAAAACAAAACTAAGAAAATTTGAAAAATCTAATTATGAATTGACCATACCAGTGATGAAGGATGCAGGGGGGATCTAGACTGATGAAATGAATGTGGAGTGTGAAACAATATTTTGTGCACTGTGCGTGTTGGTCTCAAGAGTTCAGAGTGTGTAAAGTTGTAAATAGTGCAATGAGGTCTTATTTATAGGTTGACCCAAATTAGGTCAAAAATTGAAGCTGAGTGCGGTCCGCACAAAACTGAGTGCGGTCGCCGATATTTGTGCGGACCACACAATTTTGTGTGCAGCCGCAGAATGGCCTTTTCTCCGCAATTCCAAACTTTAGAGAGTTACACTTTTTGGGTCTCCAGTTGTGCGGCCGCACAAATAACTGTGCGGCCGCAGACTCCTCTCTGCTGTTGCATTCAATATTGTGCGGTCTGCACAATAAATGTGCAGTCCGCACTTTTTCAACACTTGGACATTTTTTCGAGCACAATTCCTTCAAGGCACACTCATTCCTGTAATTCATTTCAAAACCAGTTAGCTCAAAACAAAATCTATCTAAAATAGAAGAAAAATAAAAATAAAAATAAACATGGGTTGCCTCCTAAGAAGCGCCTGATTTAATGTCGCGGCACGATGCAGATTACTATCAATCACTTGAAATGAATTAACGCCACGATGTGTCCATCATCAACTTTTCCAAGATAATCTTCACCCGGTGACCATTGACTCTAAACACTTCAACATTTTTGTTCTTCAAGTCTAATGCACCAAAGGGTGTCACATTCAAAACTTCAAACGGACCACTCCACTTAGATTTCAGTTTTCCCGGAAACATCCGTAACCGAGAATTGAACAATAACACAAGATCACCTTCTTTGAACTCCTTGTTCCCGATGTACTTGTCATGGAGGTACTTCATCTTCTCCTTATATCAGGAATAACTTGTATATGTATGGTGCTGGAATTCATCAAGCTCACAATTGTGCCACCCTTAAGTTGGCGGCGACATCCCATTCAAGATTAAGCTTCTTCAATGCCCACATAGACTTGTTCTCAAGTTCCACTGGAAGGTGACAAGCTTTCCCGAACACTAACCGATGGAGACATACCAATCGGTGTTTTGTACGATGTCCTATAAGCCCAAAGAGCATCATCAAGTTTCTTCGACCAATCTGTCCGGTTGGCATTCACTGTCTTTGACAAAATACTCTTGATCTCCCGGTTGGAGACTTCACTTTCCTGCTTGCTTGAGGGTGATAAGGGGTCAAGACTTTGTGAGTGACACCATACTTGGTGAGTAAGGTATCAAAAGCTTTATTGCAAAAGTGTGATCCCCCACCACTTATAATGGCCCTTAGAGTACCGAATATTGTGTTGATGTTCTTTTTCAAAAATGCCACCACACTTCGAGCTTCATTTTTGGGTAAATCCATGGCTTCAACCCACTTTAACACATAGTCCACAGTTACCAAAATGTAAGTGTTCCCACAAGAGCTTACGAACGACCCCATGAAATCAATGCCCCACACATCAAAAATGTCAATTTCCAAGATAGTGGTGAGGGGCATCTCATTTTTCTTAGAAATACCACTGGCCCGTTGACATTCATCACAACGCTTGACTAGATCACTAGCATCCTTATAAAGAGTAGGCCAATAAAATCCACAACTCAACACTTTTGTTGTCGTTCTAGCTCCACCATGGTGACCACCATATGGTGAAGTGTTCTTCCTACGGTACACATCATCGAATCATACCATCAGTACAAAAATCAACCACTCTGCATATGCTAACGACACCATCATATTTAGCTCCTCACGTGTCACTTCTCTTAGATTGATTATGGAGGTGTTGCACGCATATGAATCTGCATCTGACCAACTTGTGAATAAGGCTAAATCTGCAATATATATGCACACTTGGTAGATGTAAAGGTGGTTAGGAAGGTTGAAAGAACTACAGGAATTGACAAACAAGACTTCCCATTCACTTATCTTGGTTGTCCCATTGTTTATGCAAGGAGGAAGATGGAGTATTACCAGGGATTGGTTACAAAAGTTCTGAACAAAATACAGGCCTGGAAGGGGAAATTATTGTCTATAGGAGGCAGGGCAGTACTCATTGCAAATTTCCTTCAGAGCATGACCATACATTTACTATCAGCAGTGAACTCTCCTAAAGGTGTCATCAACAAGCCTCACAAGTTAATTGCTCAATTCTTCTGGAGTAGTTCAGTAGGTGGTACTAGTAGACACTGGGCTTCATGGAACAACCTATGTTTTCCATGTGAAGAGCGAGGTATATGGTTTAGATCTCTACATGATGTGGCAAAAGCGTTATTCTGTAAATTATGGTGGAACTACAAGACTAAGCAAAGTCTATGGAGTTCTTTCATGAGCCAAAAGTAGTGCAAAAAATTAAATACAGTGGTGGTACCTTGGAGAAGAGGGTCACATGTGTGGAGGAAAATGATTGAATGTAGGGAAGCGATTGAATATCAAATAGGTTGGCATACTAGAATGGGGTCTTCATTGTTTTGGTATGATAATTGGACAGGGCTGGGAGCTTTGTCTTTCCTTGTTCCTCCAGAATTTGGGATCAATGAGGACATTCATAATGTCTACGATGTGGTAGATAATGGAGCATGGGATGCTGAAAAGTTACTGGAAGTGTTACCAGAGGAATTTGCACATCACATAGTGGACCATATCAAACCACCAGTTCAATATAATAAGCTAGACAGCCCATACTGGATGCTAGAAAGCAGAGGCAATTTTAGTGTAAGATCTGCTTGGAAGTATCTAAGAAGGAGAGAGGATCCTAGAAGAGCTTATATGATGATTTGGGTGAAAGGATTGCCTTTCAAAATATCTTTCTTCATGTGGAACGTATGGAAAGCAAACTTGCCTTTGGATGATTTTATGCGTAGGTTGGGGTACTCTATGCCATCAAAGTGTTGGTGTTGTGCTGATCCTAGAGAGGAAACGTTGGTGCATCTATTCTTCACATCAAATGCAGCAAAGTCAGTATGAAAATATTTCCTAATGAAAGCAGGGATTGCACCAGATGGCCTCTCATTTCATCAAGCAATCATAAAATGTTGGACTGCTCCAGTTCTGCCCAGAATTAAACCAATAATGCAAGCATTGACAGCATGTATTGTGTGGGAACTATGGAAAAGGAGAAACAATTTGAAGTATGGCGGGGCAGTATATGTGAGCAGGGTTATATACCAAGTCTCAACTACAATTCAAAATCTGGTGAAGCTGAGGAAACCAGGTTTGCAGGTACCACATAGATGGCAGGATATCCTTATGGTGTTAGAAAGATATACTCCTCAGTTGAAATATGATAAAGTGAGCTGGGAACCTCCAACTAAGGGGTGGATCAAGGCAAACACTGATGGTGCATCTAGAGGGAGTCCAGGAAGAAGTGCAATAGGAGTAGTCTTAAGAGATGAATTTGGAGATGTGCAGTATGTTGTAGGCAGGGAGATTAAAGAAGGATCTAATACTGAAGCTGAAGCTACAACAATTGTGGAGGATTTAAGAATTTGCAGAGATATGAGCTATGTACAAATATGGATCCAAACAGATTCTCTCCTATTGAAGAACATAATGGATGGACAATGGAAGCTACCTTGGAGCATAATGGAACGGGTGGAAGAAGCTATGAATCTGAAGGAGGGGTGTAATGTCAGATTTTCACATATATATAGAGAAGGCAACAAATTGGCCGATCATCTAGCAAATTATGCATTAGACTTTGGATTGCTAGAGGCAAATGAATTATGCGAGCTAGATGTTCAAAGCAGAAGGATAGTGAATGAGGATAAAATGCAATGTCCCCAAATAAGAGTAAAGGTAGCAAGAAGGTAGAAGGGGAGGAGGACAGAATAAATACAAGGAAACATGAGGAGATCACATGTAATCATCATGCTCAAATCTGGAAGGAGGAGAGCATGGTGAGCTTTCTTATCACTAACATTGGGTTCTTTTTTGCAGGTATTATTTTTGTACAACTGCCATATGTTTTATTAGAATTCCAATTTGTGGTATTAATGCTATGCATTAAACCCAATGGAAGAACATGGCATATTGGTAAAAACACAAGAGATAGAAGGAGCAAAAGTCACCTACTATGTTGGAGAAGTAGCATCGCAATCACCTCATATTACAATAGTAAGTATGAGTGTGATGGTGATAGACTAAACACAACAAGAAAAAGATTGCTGGCCAGAAAGTAAAACAGAATTGGGCATCCCAAGTTAAGAGAGGAAAGATATGAGAGGAAAGGTTTAGCTAAGAAGAGCTCTGGATTAGAATTCTCTGCTTCAGCAGTCATAAGGCAGGCTATCAATAAAGGTAGGAGAAGAAAAGGAGGTAAGGTGAGTATCCTGGAGCAGTTAAGTAAAATAGACTTGTCCAGAATGCTAAATAGAATTGGGCAAGGGTGGTCAAGAGTTATAGGAGAATGGCATGTCAGTTTTAGGTACACATCTTATTATGAAGATATAAAGGATGGGGGGGGTGCCAAATGCAGATGATAGTATAGAGGCATGACAGGAAAAAATATTGCACAAGGCAGTCACTAAGCAGGAGAGGATAAATGCAAAATTGCCCAGAAAGTCTAAGAGAATTGGGAAGCATGGGAGAAATATTTCAAAAATAAGAAGTATTGATACTTGGGATACAAGAAGCCATGCAAATGGAGGGGGAAATCAGGTTGTAATGTGGATAATAAAAGCAAGAAATAAGAAGCAAGTTCAAGGTGTCACACAGGAGAAAAGTAGTTGGGAACTAGAAAGGAAGGATGGTTGGTACAACAGATCTGGATGCTGGTATATAGGAGATGATGGCTGGGGTGTAATGATCAACATAAAATCTTAGGTTAACCAGCAAAAAGCAAGAAGAAAAACAAATCACGGAGTCATTGTCCATATTCAAATCCTTAAGGAGGAGAATATGGAAATGACAGTTTTTACTAACACTATTTTTTTTTTGCAGGAGATGTTATTGTACCTATGCCATACTCTTTGAGGAACTACCAGTTGATGGTATCAGCACATTGTGCTTATTCCACTTGTAGGAAACTAAAGAGATGCACAAGCATAGGATCAAGGAAGTGTGCGAGGTATTTAGGTGGCTATATAGAGGTCAAAACCTTCAGGTAGGGGCCATGTTTTATGATCATATACACCTATACCTTTGCACAATCACTGAAACACAAGAGACACACAAGGCAACAACATAAGCAAGATACATTTAAGGGATCACTTCTGCCCAGAATTAACTGCATTAATCTTATAAGTGTGTCTAGTAGGTAGTCAATAACGGGAGTTAAGAATGAACTTGAGAATCATTTCCAAATGGTTTTGGCATATCTGATACTCCACAAAATATGTCATACAATGAAGGACTCAAATACAAGCTGGAGACATCACGCAAATAGATACAAAAAGGACATGTGCACACATGGTTTGGAATGTTGGGGCATAGTACCAAATGAAGGTATATAGGTGTGGTATTATTTCAAAAAGCAGGTGCAAATCTCTTCTTTACGCTACACATAGAACAATGCAAGCAATGGGAAAGGTTTAAGTATGGACTCAAAGAACAAGACTGGAGGCAAAAACACTCAAGGGTTTTAAACATGGAGCATTGGTCGTCTACATGGAACACTGGTTTTCTACTGTTAAAAATTATGGAAATAGGATATTGGTGCAATCAAAGGATCTTAACTGACATGGTATATTCATACAAGCAAAGAGGTTGGGCAGTGCAAATATTATGTCCATACATCACTCATGGAATTTATGGGCCATTTCTTAGGCTAGTTTTTATTTTTCTCATCATGGTTATTAGCGTATCAATGTGTCATATCAAGTTTGAGTATCACTTAATAAAATTTGATAATAGGATAGATGTAGTTACCATTTCGTACAGTCTTACTTTAGTAAGACAACATGATACTTTGTTTTTTATGCTTTTTTATATAAATACAAACTAGTCCTAGGCACTGCCTAGTGGATTAATATTAAAAAAAGAAGCACTCATCGCATTAACCTTGCCTTTGAACCTTCCTTTCTCATTAAGTACTGAAGCACCGCATGATCAGTGTGGACAATCACCTTTGTACCCATCAAGACGGGCGGAACTTATCCATAGAAAATACAATAGCAAATAGCTCTTTTTCGGTCACTTTGTAATTGACTTGGGCATCATTCATAGTCTCATTAGCATAGTAGATCGGATGAAAGATTTTGTTGATACTGCCCCAAAAATGCTCCAACCAATACATCACTTGCATCACACATGAGCTCGAAAGACAAGCTCCAATCTGGTGCGGTGATAATAGGAGTAGTAGTCAACTTGAACTTGAGCAATTCGAAAGCCTTCATGAAATCTTCGTTGAAATGGAACTTGGTATCCTTCTCCAAAATCTTACACAAGGGGTTCACCCCTTTGGAAAAATCCGTGATGAAACGGCGATAAAACCCGCATGACCCAAGAAACTCCTCACTCCCTTCATGGATGTAGGGGTGGGAGTTTAGAGATCACCTCTATTTTGGCTTTGTCGACCTCAATACCATGCTTTGAAATTTTGTGGCCTAGGACAATGCCTTCCTCGACCATGAAGTGACATTTCTACCAATTCAAAACCAAGTTTGTCTCCTCACATATTGCTAAGACCTTATCCAAATTTTGCAAGCAATCATCGAAAAAATTCCTGACCACGGAAAAGTCATCCATGAAGACCTCAAGAAAATCCTCCCCCATGTCGGTAAAGATAGCCATCATACATTGTTGAAAAGTTGTTGCCACATTGAATAACCCAAATGGCATTCACGAGAATGCGAAAGTACCATAGGGACATGTGAAAGTAGTCTTCTCTTGGTCCTCCGGAGCCATAAGAATTTGATTGTAGCCGTAATATCCATCAAGGAATTAATAGAAAGCTCGGTTGGCCAACCTATCAAGCATTTGATCAAGGAATGAAAGTGGAAAATGATCTTTCCCTATGTCTTTTTTGATCTTGCAATAGTCCATACACACTCTCCACCCGGTCACCGTTCTTTTGGGAATCAACTCATTCTTGTCATTGGTGACCACAATCATGCCCCCTTTCTTTGGGACACATTGCACCGTAGAGGTCCACGAGCTATCAAAAATAGGGTAAACAACCCCGATATCCAACCATTTTATGATCTTCCTCTTCACAACCTCTTGCATTGCTTCATTTAATATTCATTGATGTTCAACAGAGGGTTTGGAATCCTCCTCCAAAATAATCTTGTGTATGAAAAAGGTAGGGATTATACACCGAATGTCCGCCTAAGTCCATCAAATAGCTTTCTTCCTTTTTTGTAGCACCGCCAAAGTAGAGTCTACCTGCACATTAGTCAAACAAGAGGAAAGAATAACCAGTAAAGTAGAACATGGGCCAAAGAATTCATACCTGAGATGTGGAGGCAATGTCTATATATCCAAAGTGGAAGGCTCCTCGATTGAGGGCTTTGTTGGAGGAGTTTTCCGGGTTTCAATATCTAAGGACAATTACGGGGTTCATAAGTATACGACCCCATTCCTTGCAATGCATTCACACATTCACATAGTCTTCCTTTTCATCATCATCATGATTAATCAATACGACCTCCAAAGTATCATCAACATTCATCATGGCACTAGCATCTTCAATAATCACCTCGGTCATTAAGTCCACAAATGAACAAACTTCATTGCTATTCGGTGGCCTCATAGATTTGCACACATGGAAAAACACTTTTTTATCACCCACCCGGAAGGTGAGTTCACCGGCTTCCACATCAAGAGGAGCCTTCCCCGTAGCAAGTAAAGGTCTACCCAAAATAATAGGCACCTCATATTACACTTCACAATCAAGAATCACAAAGTCCGCCGGGAGGATGAACTTATCAACACGAACCAACACATCATCAATAATACCCAATGGTCTCTTCATAGTACGATTCGCCATTTGTAACCTCATAGATATGGGTCTTGGTTTCCCAATTACCAAAGTTTTGAACACCGAGTAAGGCATCAAGTTGATATTATCCCCTAGATAACAAAGAGCTTTGGCAAAGTCGGCGCTTTCGATAGTGCAAGGGATTGTGAAAGTGTTGGGATATTCCAATTTCAGAGCCATTCAATGAACAATTGCACTCACTTGATGTGTCATATGGATAGTCTCACAATTCATTGACCTTTGCTTTGTCACCAAATCATTCATGAACTTTGCGTATCCGGGCATTTGTTCCAAAGCCTCCACCAATGGCACATTAATAGATAAGCTATTCATCATGTCAATAAAATTCTTGAATTGGTTCTCGCTATTCTGCTTGGCAAGCCTTTGAGGGTTTGGAGGAGGAGGCCTTGGATTGGTGCCTTAGACTTTGGCACTACCAGTTCCGGTATGTCAATCACGTGTTCCCTAGATGGGTTCACTTCTTCTTGGGTCTCCACATTTTCATCAATATCAATTCTCACTTCGTCATTGGCTTGAACCACATTGTTTGGAAACTCATCTTCTTGAATCACTTGATCATCATCCACAATTCTTCTTTGACTTGAGGTGGTTGCATCCCCGACTTTTCCACCCCTTGTGGTTACGTACATGTCATGTCTCGTGTTGTTCCCACCCTTAGGGTTCACCACCGCATCACTAGGTAGTGCCCCCTTGGGACAAGTGTTTAAAGCTTGTGAGATTTTCCCCAATTGAACTTCCAAATTGCGAATTGTTGTGAGAGGCTAGTTGAGCATCGGAGTCGGCACTCTTCTCCATCATTTGTTTGAACATGTTCTCAATTCACCCCATCTTGTTATTGGAAGATATAGGCCCATGAAACAGATAAGGAGGCGAGTTTCTTGGTTGTTGATACATCGGGGGCCTTTGAAAGCTCGACCCCTGATTCCCTTGGTTATTATTCCAACCCCCTTGGTTGTTACCTCCCCAATATCCTTGATTGTTGTTACCACCACTCTAATTTCCTTGACTGTTTTGATTGTTCCAATTACCTTGATTGTTGTTACCATCACTCCAATTCCCTAAGTGGTTTGAGTTACATTTCCCTTGATTACCTTGAGATCGCCATAATTGTTGATTCGGGCCTTGAGAGTTGTTTCTTTGCCCTTGGAAGTTGTTCACATATTTCACTTCCTCCTCTTGCTCATTGTATGATTCATCTTGGTCAAACCCACTATCATCTTGCATGTATTGTTCCACTCAGTTTTGCACTTGTTGACCCTTTTGCCTTCACTTGTTCACCATCATATTAACACCATCCATTGAGTTTACTTGCTTTGGACCTTGAACTTGTTGAAGTTGAGCTTTGGCTAATTGATTCATTGTGGTGGTCAACTCGGCAATTGCTTGCCCATGATCATGCAATTCCTTATGTAGGTGAATCACATTTGGATCACCTTGAGGAACATTAGCTCTACTTTGCCATGTCGATGAAGTATCCGCCATTTCATCTAAGATTACACAAGTTTCGTCATATGGTTTTTTCATGAAATTCCCATCGGAAAGTTGGTTGACCACGCATTGATTGGTAGTATTGATCCCCCTGTAGAAGGTTTGTTGAATCATAGCCTCAGTCATGTCATTATCCGAGCACTCTTTCACCATAGTACGGTACCTCTCTCATATCTTGTGCAAAGGCTCATTGTGTTCTTGAGTGAACACTATAATATCGTCTACAAGAGTAGCCATATGCCCGGGAGAAAAGAACTTGGCAATAAATCTTTCCGCTAATTCATCCCATGTACGAATAGAATGGTTTAGCAAACTTTCTAACCAATCCAAGGCTTTCCGCCCTAGAGAGAAGGGAAATAGCCTCAACCTTAGAGCATCCTCGGAGACATTGGTATGTTTACTCCCCCAGCAAGTGTCCACAAACCCTTTCAAGTGCTTGTATACATTTTGACATCCCCGTTGCTCTAGCAATGTGAGCATAAAATTGGTGATTTGGAAGTTGGCCACCCTAATGCAGTGCGGGACAATAGCACTTATGTATCCTTCGTTTGGCAACACCTGGTGTGGAGCCACTCTTGGTGGATGTGGGGTAGGGACGGGAATATTGTCATGAGGCGGTCGGCCTCGTCTATTTGCCTGAGGCTCAAGAGCCTCATCAACTTGTTCATCATCTGCGTCCTCCCCCAAAGGCAAGTTTTCGAGAGGATCATTGTTGAGAGCCACTTTTTTGTACTTACAATTGATTCAAAAAAGGTTATAACCCGAAGGAAAGGACGACAAGTCACACACAAAACCAAATATATAGCTAAATCCATTTTAAGCTCCCCGGCAACGGCGCCAAAAATTAATGTTGCCCAAGTTCACACCACATTTTGGGGTTGTGAAGCGGTCGATGCAATAATAATTACCCAACTTGAGTCGGGGTCCATTTCTCAGGGAGCGTAGATGGGATAAGGTATATACTCAGACTAAGTGTATAACGTGCCTAAAATGCACTTCCACATACTTTGTTGTTTTGATCTACTTCTAAATTTATGCTACTATTTGCAAATGTAAAGCTAGAGAACGATATTTTTGGTGGTGGTGTTTTTCAAGTTTATAAAAGATCTAGGGATGTGACTTCCACCTAGTTGGTTACCTAACTTATTGTGGGCTTTAGAACGGGTTTCGTTGGTCGGGGTGTAATATAGCAACCAATTACCCACTCGATACCACTCGAAAATTAGAGTGGTTTCGCCCAATTTGGCTTTCTCAAGTCCAAATGGGTAATTCACATAGCAAGTGATAGATTCTCAAGTCGGGTTTTACTATCTCTAGATTCAACCCTTTAATTAGGACTATTAATTTCTTGAGTTCATCCCAATTTCTTGTTAGCCAAGTTTTCCTAGACTCGATCTCTCTTTCTCGAGTAGAGACTAAGTCAATTAGGCTTGAATCAATGTTTTCAACCATTAATTCTAAAATTGAATCAAGAACTAGGATAAATATCACACACCTAACCATAAACAAGCCCAAAATCAAACACCCATTGGGCACCCACACTAGGTTTGGGTCACAACCCTAGCTAGAAATTTATCTACTCATAGATGAAAATGCAAAAATTAAAGAAAGAAGATTAAACTCATATTAATTGATAAAGAGATAAAAATCCAATGTAAAATAGACAAATTATCATAAAATTCCCAAAGCAGTAAATAAAAACGGCTCCGTAATTTTTGAAGTTCAAACTTAACCTAATTTTGACAAAAAGGACTATTTATACACAACTAAAATTTTCGAAAGAAATTTCCCTTTCAGAGGTTCTGCGGCCGCAAAATTTTGTGTGCGGTCCACACTTTGAAGCTGAGCTTGACATTAGGGAGTTCTGCGGCCACACAATTCTAAATTGCGATCGCACTTCTTCAGTTTCTACATACCACACAAGAGTGCGGCCGCTCAATAATAGTGCGGTCCTCACTTCTTGATGGAATAGAAACTCCAACTCTATGATCTTCATCTTCCGTGGCCGCACAATTATTGTGCGGTCACACACAACAAAGGAGCACTATGAAAATTCCTTCATATTCTGCGGTCCGCACATTGCCCATTTTTTCTTGGTTTTAGTCCTTGTCCAAAATTACTCCTTCTTGAGCTGAATGCCATCTCTTTGGCTCATTTTTCAATACTCCTGCAAGAAAGCATATTTTATCATTTTTGACCAAGAGTTGACTTTGGTAATATCGAGGTTGGAATGCAATTCCGAGAGTTATAACATCTCCGTTATGTCATTCGGGACTTGCCTGCAAAATTTGACGTCATTCAGGGTTGGTTTGATAGGTTTCGGCGTGAGTTTTAGAAGTTGGAAGATTTGAAAGTTCATAAGTTCTTTTCATGGTGCGATTCGTAGTTTTGTCGTTGTTTGATGTGATTTGAGACCCCGAGTGAGTCCGTGTTAGCTTATGGAACTTGTCGGTGTGTTTAGACGGGGTCTCGAGGGCCTCGAGTGTGTTTCGGATGGGCTACGCGCCATTTCTTCAAGTTTTAGAACTGCTAATTTTGTCATCTGGTTTCCTTCATCGCGTTCACGCCCGTGTGTCCCTGTTCGCATTGTGTAATTTTTTAGGATGAAATATTTCCTCTTCGTGTTCGCATTCTTCTGTCCGTGTCCGCGTAGGTATGCAATTCCTTTCTTCGTGTTCGTGTACTGCTTCACGCGTTCGCGTAGCTCAGTCGTTGGGCCATTAAAATTTCCTCTCCGCGTTTGGGAGCGTGTTGTTGCATTCGCGTAGCACAATTTGGCAGCCAACATTTTTCTCCTTCGCGATTGCGAGTGATGTTCCGCGATCGCAATGCAGTAAACACCGATACAGAATATAAAGTACTCTATTTCGAGGGTTAGCCATTTTCAACATTTTTGGAGTTCTACAGCTCGGTTTTGAGCATTTCCCTGTGGGTTTTTCAAGCAAACCAATTGGTCATTGTTTTTCATCTAGAATTTATTATATTTCATGATTCTATCTTTATTATATCATTAATGTTATGAGTTGGGGGAAAGGGAGGTTTTTGAAGAAAACTTTCAAATGTAAAATGATGATTTGAGGGATTGGTATAAGAATATGATAATTTTGGTATGGTTGAACTCGTATCGGAATGGGTGTTTTGGGTTTTGTGAATTTTGTCGGGTTCCGAGGTGCGGTCCCGGTGTCAACTTTTTGGTTGATTTTTAGTTTTGATAAAGATTGAGCCTTTATGATCCAGAATAGTTTCTTATGAATTTTATTTATGCTTTGAAGAAATTTTGGCTAGATTTGAGCCGTCCGGAGGTTATTTCACTCGAGAAGTTTATTTTAGAGTATCGATCTATCTTCTTTGAGGTAAGTATCTTGCCTAACCTTGTGTGGGGGAACTACCCCTTAGGATTTGAGTCTTTTATGCTAATTGTATCATATAAAGTCCGTGTACGCAAGGTGACGAGTACGTGTGCAGACTTATTTGTGGAAAATTGGCCTTTTAGGGCTCGTAGGTTATTATGTTCATTAGATATGAAGTTGTTTTATTATGTTAAGTTTTTCCATTTACTAGTTTCACCTCTACGCATTTTATTTGGAATTAATTGCTTTATGTTCCACTCTTATTGCCTATTTGACTCTTGTGTGCCTTAACTGAAGTTGTTGCCTCTTTGATTGCCATGCTATCCTTTCCTAACTGATTTTCTTTATTTGAAATGATTATTATCTCTTCTGTAATTGTTCATCCTAATTGAGGCTATGATTATCCGTTTTGTTGCTTATCCTTAATTGTAATTGTTGTACCTCTTTCATGAGTGCTAAATCCTAAATGAAGTTAGTTATCCTTTATTATAGTTGCCTTATCCTTATTTAGAATTATCGACTCATGATATCTCCATTGTTGTTCAATTGCACTTATGTGGAGCTCATTGCTACACATTATCTCTTCCTCGTTGAGCTATTGCTAGGTGGTATTGTTATTTTCTATTGTGTCTTTCCTTGGGAGTTTGTTTCTTTCGTTTCTTTGATTTTTGGAATTTCTGAGCTGATTTATTTGCCTTGTGTTATTGTCATGGTTGTCGTTTTACTTACTGTTGGATGCACGATGTTTCTAACGTGCGGTTATTATTGTGATGCATGAGGTTTTTGTCGTGCGGTTGTTATTGTGATGCATGTGGTTTCTGCCATGCAGTTGTTATTGTGATACACGAGATTTTTGTTATGCAGATGTTATTATGTTGCACAAGGTTTTGTCGTGCTATTGTTACTATTGATATTTGCACAAGCAGCGTGACAAGGCGGGCTATATATTTAGGTTGCACATGTGGCGAGACATGGGAAGGACATTATTATGCACGTGTGGCGAGACAAGGCAGGCATTTATTTTATTATTGTGCACGTTGCGAGACAAGGTTGGCTATGTCGGGGATTGAGTATGATGACTTGTGATGGCCTGGGGGCATTGTTATTGTTGTTATTTGTGTACTGGTGGGCCTACTCTATGAGAGTTATACCGTGTTCATTTCGTGGTGATTGTTCTTATCCGTCATTCATTGTCTCTACTCTTATTTGTTGACTGGAACTGTGATAGAACACTGGCAGAAGCATACACGTAGTTAATCACCCCTAACGATCCAAGAAAATGGATCTTGATATTATTGATCATGTCTATACACCCTCATCTATTTGCCTCTACGTAAGAAGGGTTCCATTGCATGTGCGTCGTCCGTGCAGTTTTTAGTTGTACTGAGGGCACAAGATTCCAAGTCTTTAGGGTTCACAAATTGGGACCCGTGAATTATGAATATTATGAGGTTCGGTACCTCATGGAGATTATTGGATAAAACCTGGTGTGAAAGTCGTTATTCTAATTCAGTTTCTACCTATCATTCCTTCAAATGTTTTCACCGGATTTTGAGTGTGTTCAACTTACTCCTCTGTGTTATTACTTGTGGTGTTCCGCTGCTAATGGTAGTTTCTATTTCCTATGGTAAGCATTGTATCATTATTGTCATTATGCGTAGTTTTATTGTACTCTGTTAGTTCTCCACTTATACTCGCTCAGCTTATTTAGTCCAGTAAGTGTCTTGATTGTTCCTCGTCACTAGTTCACGGAGGTTAGTTTTGATACTTGTTGGGTACCGATGTGGCGTAC
Organism: Nicotiana undulata; assembly: GCA_005239495.1. Lineage (NCBI taxonomy): Eukaryota > Viridiplantae > Streptophyta > Magnoliopsida > Solanales > Solanaceae > Nicotiana > Nicotiana undulata. The sequence goes on from ML284991.1 coordinate 34,026, forward strand.
TGATACTACACTTCTGCACATGTTTTTACATATCCAGGTCTATCAAAGTCAGTCAGTCGCTTGTTAGCTGTGTGAATCTTGCTAGGGAGACTCAAGGTAAACCTGTTGTTGTGTTCGCAAGATTTGGAGTCACCTTCTGATGTTGTGTTTATACTGCTTATCCTTATTGCAAAATAGTTGTACTTGTAGACCTCCTAGTAATTCAGTAGAGCTTATGACTTGTACTACAGGTTTTGGGGATTGTAAATTGTATAGAGATTTCTATTCCTTATTGTTAGATGTTAGTAAATACTATTATTATTTCAATGAATGTTAGACTTACCTAGTCCTAAGACTAGTTGCCAGCACGACCTCTTACGGAGGGAGATTTGGGTCATGGCAAGTTGGTATTAGATATCTAGTTTCATAGGTGCTACGAGTCATAAGCGAGTTTAGTATAGTCTTGTGGATCAGTACGGAGACGTCTGTGCTTATCTTCGAGAGGCTACAGAATTATTAGGACAGTTTCACTTCCTTCATTCCTATCGTGCAAGTTTATTAGTCTCGAAGTTTGAGCTTTTATCATTCCATTCTCTCATGGATGGTGAGGACACGAGCTCCAGTTACTGATGACGATGGCCCAGGAGCAGGTGTCACTAGGGGCATAGGCCGAAGAGGATCACGTGTTGTAGCTAGGGCACCTACCAGAGCAAGTTGAGGAGCTGCCAGTAGCTCTGGTTAGGGGACATGTATCGAAGGCGCCTGCTGTTACTCCGGACTTCAGGAGACTTTAGCACAGTTCCTGAGCATGTTTGGTATATTGGTTCAGACGCGGTTGATTTCGGTTGCACCAGCTACTTCACAGATCGGGGGAGGAGCTCAGACTCCCGCCGCCCGTACTCCAGAGCACCGAGTTCCCGTTGTTCAGGTTCTAGGTGTCATGGCGACACAGCATGTGGTTCCGGTTCAACCCGTGGTCAGGGAAACAAATTTGAGGAAGAACAACTTAGACTTGCAAGGTTCAAGAAGTATGACCCTCCTACTTTCAGTGGTTTGGCTTCAGAGAGTGCACAAAGTTTTTTGGAGGAGTGTCACCGCATTATCCGCACTATGGGTATTGTGGAGACGAGTGGGGTTGCTTTTAATAGGTTCCAGCTCAGGGGAGCGGCTTATCAGTGGTGGCGGGCGTATGAGTTGGGTAGCCTGGATGATGTAGCTTCGCTTTCATAGGCTCAATTTTCAAAGATGTTCCTGAGTGAGTTTGTACCTTTTTCCCTTTTGGATGCATGCGCGCGGAGTTTGAGTAGCATAGCACTATGTCAATATCAGAGTATGCCATTAGATTTAGTGATTTGGCCAGACATACACATGCTTTGGTCTCTACAGTTAGAGAGCGTGTCCGTAGATTCATTGAGGGGCTCAAACATGATATTCGGTTCAACATGGCTTGGGAGTTGGAGTTGGATGTTTCGTTTCAGGAGGTGGTAGGGATCGCGCGCCAATTGGAGGGCATGTGGGACCAGGAGAGAGAGGGAAGGCGAGGTTAGGAGAGAGAGGAAAAGGAGACTAGGAGGCCTCGCAGACCGGAGAGATATACTGGTCCTTATTTTAGAGGCAGGGTATGGCATGGTAGATGTTTTGTGGGTCAGCCAATTCAGTTTGCACTTCGAGCTTCGCACGGTGTTTCAGGTACTCATGGGTCTCAGAGTACTCATACCACACAGTTTCCATGGCCACGTCACCAGAGAGGTTGTTTCGAGTGTGGAGATACCAGCCACATGGTGAGAGATTGTCCTAGACTCCAGAAAAATGTGTCACAACAGAGCGTTCAGGCGAGTAGAGGGTGCCCAAGAGGGGGAGGCCCGACCCGTTGATGTGTTTCATGCAGTGGGTCTGAGGTCGTTCCGCCAGATGATGTCATATAGGTATGCTTTTGATTTGTTATAGAGAAGCCTCATTCGTATTTTGTTTCGATTCTGCTTATCGGATTGAGTTCCCCTATTTGTTGTTTCACCTATGAGTGAGTTCATGATTTAGCAGTTTGCTTATGTGTTTGCCCCTGTTGGGAGATTCTGTGGAGGTAGCCCATTTCTATCATTTTGTTTTTATTTATTATTGAGAGTTACGAGACTAAAAGGGAATTCCTGTTGTCCGTTACGGTAGGTTTTGATGTGATTTCTAAATAATTTAGTTACAATTTGTGATTTAGTTGCTTTATTGGGGTGAGAGTTCAGTAAATGTTGTGATTTTAATGGCAGAATTGAATTAGTAGAAGGTTTCGGTTTGTATGATATTCTACTTGTGATTCAGAGTTGAGGGTGAGACCCTCGCGATTTAATGTGATTTGATATGTTTGAACTGGGATGTGTGTCGTGATGGAAGTTATATCAGGATGATATCCTTGTGATTTGTTCATAAACCTTTATTATTCCTTGTAAATTGATTCGTCGAATGGGGCTTATAGAGAGTTGTACCTGTGAGACTTGTATAATATTTCTCTTATGTGTTTATTCTTAAATATTCAGTCATTTTTCATGTCGTGCTTATTTAGTTTTAGCTTGCGTGGTGTGTACCTGGTGGCGTTATATGTGGCTTGTTTATTCGGATGAATAACTATGAGGTCTCCATGTTTCTTGCATCGTTGTCAATGTTGTGGAGGTTTGAGACAGGGTTCTAGAGGATACGAGGCTAATTGTCGATGCTGGATTTGATTACGTGCAGCTAATGTGATCAGAATGTTATTATAGGCCTACGTGTGATGTGTCACCTTGTGTGGTTATACTTTATGGGTGTAGGCATAAGTGGTTGCAGCTGGTTGAGGCTGATATCGGGTGTGAATGTGTGAATCAAGTCTTTTGGAGATGAGCGGATGGTGAAATTTTTTGACTCTAAGGCTTATTAGTACAGGTGGAAGGGATAAATTATAGTTGAGATGGTTTCGTCAGGTCTATGTGGATTGGTGTGACGTGGGGTCACCTGTGGGTGTATGTTGGATGAATGCATTCAGTGATTTGATGACCTCTGGACAATTCTTGGCACGTTCGAGAACGACTGATTGTTTAACAGGGGGATGTAACGACCTGGTCGATCGTTTTGAGAATTAAAGCCCCGTTCGGCAGCATAAAGTCTTGAGAAGCTTCGTATTATGTGTTATGACTTGCATGCGTGGACGAGTTCAGTTATCGGGTGATTTGGAGTCAATTCGGAAGAAGGATTCTAATATTGGAAGCTCGAGTGGTAAGAGTTGACCAGAATTTGACTTTTGTGTAAACAACTTCGGGATGGAGTTTTGATAATTCCAACAACCTCATATGGTGATTTTGGACCAAGGCGCACGTTTGGATTTGGATGTGGAGGTCCGTAGGCTAACTTGAAGCATTTCGGCGAAAGTTGGAAAAGTTGAAGTTTTGAAGGTTGAGTGGTTTGACCAAGAGTTGACTTTGGTTATATCATCGTTGGAGTGCAATTCCGAGAGTTGGAACAACTCCATTATGTCGTTCTGGACTTCCCTGCAAAATCTGATGTCATTCCGGGTTGGTTTGATAGGTTTCGGGCGCGAGTTTCATGAGTTCGATTCATGGTGCAATTCGTAGTTTTGACGTTGTTTGATGTGATTTGAAACCCTGAGCGAGTCTGTGTTAGGTTATGGAACTTATTGGTGTGTTTAGAGGGGGTCCCGGAGGCCTCGGGTGTGTTGCAGATCGGCTACGGGCCATTTCTTCAGGTTTTAGAACTGTTGATTCTGTCATCTGGTTTTCTTCATCGCGTTAGCGTTCGTGTGGTGTAATTTTGAAGGATGAAATATTTCCTCTTCGCGTTCGCATTCTTCTGTCCGTGTTTTTGTAGGTGTGCAATTCCTTTCTTCGTGTTCGCGTACTACTTCACGCGTTTGCATAGCTCAGTCATTGGGCCATTAGATTTTCATCTCCGTGTTCGCGAGTGTGCTGCTGCGTTCGCATAGCACAATTTGGCAGCCTTTATTTTTCTTCTTCGCGATCACGTGTGATGTTCCACAATCGCAATGCATTAAACACCTGGGCAGATTATAAAGTACTCTATTTCGAGGGTTAGCCATTTTCAACATTCTTGGAGTTCTAGAGCTCGGTTGTGAGCGATTCCTTGTGGGTTTTTCAAGCAAACCAATTGGGTAAGTGTTTTTCATCTAGAATTTATTATATTCCATGATTTTATATTTATTTTTATCATTAAATTAGTGTTTTGAGTAGGGGAAAAATGGGAATTTTTGAAGAAAACTTTCAAATGTAAAATGATGATTTGAGGGACGAACTAGTATCGGAATTTGATAATTCTTATATGGTTGAAATCGTATCGGAATGGGTGTTCGGGGGTTTTTTTTGTCGGGTTCCGAGGTGCCGGCCCGGGTGTCAACTTTTGGGTTTATTTTTAGTTTTGATTGGTCATTTATGATCCAAAATAGTTTCTTATGAGTTTTATTTATGCTTAAGTTATTTTGGCTAGATTTGAGCTGTCCAGAGGTTATTTCACTCGAGAAGTTCATTTAGAGTATCAGTCTATCTTCTTTGAGGTAAGTATCTTGTCTAACCTTGTGTGGGGGAACTACCCCTTAGGATTTGAGTCTTTTATGCTAATTGTATCATATAAAGTCCGTGTACGCAAGGTGACGAGTACATGCGCAGACTTGTTTGTGGAAAATTGACCTTTTAGGGCTCGTAGGTTCTTATGTTCATTATATATGAAGTTGTTTTATTATGTTAAGTTTTTCCATTTACTAGTTTCACCTCTAGTGTTTTATTTGGAATTAATTGCTTCATGTTCCACTCTTATTGCCTATTTGGCTCTTGTGTGCCTTAACTGAAGTTGTTGCCTCTTCGATTGCCATGTTATCCTTTCCCAACTGCTTATCTTTATTTGAAATTATTATTATCTCTTCTATAATTGTTTATCCTTAATTGAGGCCATGATTATCCTTTTCACTGCTTATCCTTTATTGTAATTGTTGTGCCTCTTTCGTGAGTCCTAAATCTTAAATGAAGATCCTTTATCATAGTTGCCTTATCCTTATTTGGAATTATTGACTCGTGATATCTCCCTTGTTGTTCAATTGCACTTATGTGGAGCTCATTGCTACACAGTATCTCTTCCTTGTTGAGTTATTGCTAGGTGGTATTGTTATTTTCTGTTGTGTCTTTCCTTGTGAGTTTGTTTCTTCCGTTTCTTTGAGTTCTGGAATTTCTGAGTTGGTTTATTTGGCGTACTCTTATGTTATTGTCATTGTTGTCGTTGTACTTGTTGTTGTGATGCACAAGGTTTCTGTTGTGCGGTTATTATTGTGATGCGAGAGGTTTCTGTCGTGTGGTTGTTATTTTGATGCACGAGGTTTCTGCCGTGCAGTTGTTATTGTGATGCACGAGGTTTCTGACGTGTGGTTTTTATTATGATGCACGAGATTTCTGTCGTCCGGATGTTATTATGTTGCACGAGGTTCTACCGTGCTGTTGTTACTATTGATATTTGCACATGTGTCGTGACAAGGCAGGCTATACATGTGGGTTGCACATGTGGCGAGACAAGGTGAAAACATTATTATGCACGTGTGGCGAGACAAGGCATGCATTTACTTTATTATTGCGCACGTGGCGAGACAAGGTGGGCTATGTTGGGGATTGATTGTGTTGACTTGTGATGGCCTGGGGGCATTGTTATTGTTGTTATATGTGTACAGATGTGCCTACTCTGTGAGAGTTATATCGTGTTCATGTAATGACCCGACCGGTCGTTTGAGTATTTACATTTTGCTCGGTAGTTTAGGGGCACGAGTAGATCCGTATAATGTGTTAGGTCTTGTGTGCAAAATTTGAGTTCATTCCGAGTTGATTTGATATATTTCGGCGCAAATTTTTAAAAGTCGAAAGTTCATTAAGTTTGATTTGAGGTGTGTTTCATCGTTTCGATGTTGTTATCCGTGATTTGAGGCCTCAAGTAAGTCCGTGTTATGTTATGGAAATTTTTAGTATGTTCGTACGGGGTCCCGAGGGGCTCGGGTGTGTTTCGGATAGGTTTGGGTTGTGTTGCGCACTTTTTTCTTATGTTTCGACGTCATTTCTTCAAGCATAAATGATATCATATTGAAAAAATTAGCTCAGAATTTTTTTTATTGAATCATTAGATCTGTATCGTAATTACGGACTCGTAGCAAAAAGAATCATCGAATTTGGACATCATATGAGGATTTTGTGGTAATTTTACTAAGAATTGGTTATTAGATATTTTAGATTAATTACGAAATTGTCACTGATTTCGTATTTAAAAATCTGCACATTTTCAAATATTGAAACCAACATATCTCCTACGTTATAAGGTCAAATTCAGTGATTTAAAAGCCTATCTTGACTGAAATTTCAAAAGGAATCCAATGGAGGTATCAAAAGCAAGTTTTGAGATCATTTGTCATGCAAAACGAGGCAGAACAACTGGGAAAAATACTTAATATCGAAGGTTTGTTCATTTGATCATATTTTGAGTTTGGGAGCTCGGATTTGGACAATTATTAGAGGCGATTTTTACCATATGGATTGGGGTAAGTGTTATATACTCAATTTTGGTTATATTTCATGAATTCATCTTCATTTTTGGCATTTGATTGATGATTTCAAAGTGAAATTTAGGGGTCTTGTCTAAAATTTCATAAAGTGAATTTTTGAGTTTTGAACATCGATTTGGAGTCGAATTTGAGTGAAACTAGTATGGTTGAACTCATAATTGAATTAGTTGTAGGATTTTATGAGTTTTGTCGCATTTCGAGGTGCGGGCCCGAGTTGTTATTTTTGGCCGATTTTGGGATTTTGATTAAAGATTCAACCTTTATCGATTGGGTTTGTTTCCTTTAGCATTTTTTTGATGTATTTGAGTTATTTTTGGTTACTTTCGAGTTGTTCGGAGGTCGAAACACGCGAGATGGCATTTTAGGAGCATCGCTTGGCTTGCTTGGCATTGAATTGGCTCGTTCGAGGTAAGTAACACTTCTAAACTTGGTGCCGAGGGTATGAAACCCCGAATTACGTGTTATGTTATTGGTGTTTAGGTAACGCACATACTAGGTGACGGGCGTGTGTGCGTGCACCGTATAAATTGTAATTCTGTTATTTTTGTGGTACTGTGTAAATTGTAGAGGAGAAACCTAGGTGACCTGGTTAGGAGGTGTGAGCGGTTGGCTTTGGCAGGTACAGGAAGAGGTAGAGGGCGGCCTAAGAAGTATTGGGTCGAGGTGATCAGACAATACATGGCGCGACTTTAGATTTCCGAGGACATGGCTCTTGATAGGAAGGTGTGGAGGTCGAGCATTAGGGTTGTAGGTTAAAGGGTAGTCGAGCGGTTTTCCTCTTTGTCCCGGTTTTCCTCTTTGTACCAACGAGTATGATAGTGTTTTGTCTAGCTCTGCTAGCGAATTATGTTGTGTTTCACACTTATGCATAGTATTTGTGTTAGTGCTTTCCCATTTATTTTCCATATCTCACGTTGCTAATATTATTTTTCGGGTTTTATTGTCACATAGCTATTGTCTGTGAGCCGAGGGTCTCCCGGAAATAGCATCTCTACCCCCTCTGGGGTAGGGGTAAGGTCTGCGTACACTCTACCCTCCCCAGACCCCACTGGTGGGATTTTACTGGGTTGTTGTTGTTGTTGTTGTTGTGGTACTGTGTAGTTACCTGATCATACCTGCAACCATGAAACTTCTACGTTCTGCTGTTGAATTATTTGCTTTCATTGCATTACACACTCAGTCATACGCATTCATATGCATATTATATCTCATCTCTGTACCATTTCTTGACACATCATATCATCATTTTGGGCTAGTTTCATGGTATTGTGAGCCCGAGAGAATGGAGAGATTGATGACTGAGTGAGGCCAAGGGCTTGAGTGTGAGTGATATTATGGGAACGGGTTGCATGTCGCAGCATATTATATTGATTATATTATGGAATCGGGATGCAAGTCGCAGCAAGTTATATTGATTTGTGCCATGATTGGCTTGATATAGCGCTTGGGCTGAAGGAGCCGCCCCAGAGTCTGTACACACCCCCAGTGAGCGCGGTTGGTTATATTGAGGGATGGGTCTTCCCTGTACATGAATCATATCCGAAGCATTTATATACCTGGGGATGGATCTTCCCCACGGGCTGGATTTGCCCCTACTCAATATTGAGTGATGTTGGTCAGTTGATGTATATATTCAGGGATGGATCTTCCTTGAGCCGGATTGGCCATATACAGTACTGAGTGATTGAGCATGATGAGTGGAAAGTATGAGGCAGTGATATTGAGTACTCTGAGAGTGTGAGTACATGAGTTCATCTCTGAGATACATGGAATTGACTTGCACACATGACATACACGCATAGAGATGCATTTTCCTCATGGTGTACAGTATCACGTCATTCATGCCTTTTCACATATATTGATATGTGGGCATAGAGAGGTATTTCACACTTGCTATCTGGAAATAAAATGAAACATCTTATTTATTGTGGAAAGGAGTTTAGGAAAAATTACAGTTTTCAAACTATTTCATATTTTTTCGACGTTTTCGTTAAAGGATTTGGGTTTTCACTCATATATTTGAAAAGTGGAGCTATTTCGGGAATTATGAATAAGATGAGCATTTTAAAATCCGAGTTACTTCTTTTATTACTTGTCTTGCACTGTTATGAACTAATGTTGGTTATTGGTGTTGGACCCGACCAATGTTCCAGCTCGTCACTACTTTCAACCTAAGGTTAGGTTTGTTACTTACTGAGTACATTGGGTCGGTTGTACCCATACTACACTTCTGCGCCTTGCGTTCAGATATTGGATGCGGACGTTGCTAGAGATCGGTGAGAGCTAGATTTGAAGATGTACCTGTGTTCCGGTTGTAGCTACCTCTTGTTTATGGTAGCATTAGAATATATAAATCCATTTATGTACTTTTCGAATAGATGATGTAATTAATTATACTAGCTTTGTAAACTCTATTCTTAGAAGCTCATGATTTGTACTACCAGTTCTTGGAGAATGTATCAGATTAAGATGTTTCGTTACTTAATTGCTTTATTAATTATTATTGGAATTGGTTAGTGGTTAAATTGGCTTACCTAGCAGGTTGGGTTAGGTGTCATCACGACTGGATGAATTTTGGGTCGTGACAGTTTCATTTCGTGGTGATCTTTTTTATGTGTCATTCGTTGTATCTACTCTTGCTTGGTTACTGGTACTATGATAGAACACTGGCACAAGCATACACGTAGTTAATCACCCCTAACGATTTAAGAAAATGGATCCTGATGTTATTGATCATTTCTATACACCCTCGACTATTTGCCTCTATGTGAGAAGGGTTCCATTGGCACGTGCGTCGTCCGTGCAGCTATTAGTTGTAATGAGGACACAAGATGCCAAGTGTTTAGGGTTCACAAATTAGGACCCGTGAATTATGAATGTGAGGTTTGGTATCTCGTGGAGATTATTGGATAAAACCTGGTGTGAAAGTGGTTATTCTCATGTAGTTGCTACTTGTCATTCCTTTAATTGTTTTCACCGAATTTAGACTGTGTTCAGCTTGCTCCTCTGTGTTATTACCCGTGGTATTCCGCTGCTAATGATAGTTTCAATTTCCTATGGTAAGCACTGTATCATTATTGTCATTATGCGTAGCTTTGTTGTACTCTATTAGTTCTCCACTTATACTCGCTGAGGTTATTTAGTCTAGTAGATGTCTTGATTGTTCCTCATCATTACTCCACGGAGGTTAGTCTTGATACTTTCTAAGTACCGATGTGGCGTATTCATACTACATTTTTGCATATTTTTATGCAAATCTTGGTATATTGGAGTTAGTCGATCGCTTGTTATTTGTGCGGATCTTGCTTGGGAGACTCAAGGTAAACCTGCTACTGCGTTCCCAGGCTTCGAAGTCACCTTATGTTGTTGTGTTTATACTGTTTGTCATTATTTCAAAATTGTTGTATTTGTAGACCTCCTAGTAATTCAGTAGAACTTATGACTTCTACTACAGATTTTGGGGATTGTAAACTGTATAGAGATTTCTATTCCTTATTGTCAGATGTTAGTTAAATACTTTTGTTATTTCAATGAATGTTAGGCTTACCTAGTCCCTAAGACTATGTGCCGTCACGACCTCTTACAGAGGGACGTTTGGATCGTGACAATATATATATATATATAAGGTAGAAACTAGAAATAAAAAAGAAAAGAATAGGATTAAATCAGTAAGGGATAATTTAAAAAATATAAATTTACAGTAAAAATAATTTTGTCTTGAATAAATTAAATTTCTGCTTCTGCTTCTTGGAAGAAGCTAGAATTTTCTGCTTCTTCTCAAAAGCAGAAAACTGCTTCAGCTGTTGGTAGCCAAAAGTACTCCTCCGTCTTGGCCAAATAACTTACATATTTTAAAAAGTACTTTTTGAGGAACAAAAAAATATACTTTCGCCCTCCGAGAAGCTTGACCAAACAGACTCTAAGACTTAAGCCAATCAAATGGTTTACAAGTTGTCATCCCCTTTAAAAACTCTTCCCTATTTGATGCCACGTACTGTATTATAAGAGGTGCCTTCTTTCATCATCGGTTTACGAATCTATCCTTTGGATATTGTATATCTTCTTCTAAGAAACAAGAAAAATATTGTGAAAGCTTTTACTAGTAAAAACCAAATCACTCAAAAAAAGAAAAAAAAAAAAAAAAAAAAAAAAAAAAAAAAAAAAAAAACCGTATTGCAGTTGTAAGCTTTCTGTTGCTCAGTCTCATTTTAACTATCGTTTTAGTTCAAAAAACAATTTCCCACATTAATTGTCACTTCCGATTTTAAGACTAAATTTGTTAATTACTTTCAACTATACCTTTTATATTAAAGAAATAGTTATTCTTTTTAACATTGCTCAATTCTCAAAAAGTATTTTATATGGATAACTTAGTAAACTATACTTTATATTCATCATTTTTCTTATTGGACGTGGAAAGACCCAAAGCCAGAAGCAGATGCAGTGTATTAGTGTCGCTTTATCTGAACCCACTATTTTTATTGCGCAATATAAGTTCATGTATAAAAATTTACTAAAATTGCAACACTATAGATATGAACCCATAACATTAAATATACAATGAGTTCAATACTAAGGACCTTCAAGATTGAACCAAAAATTTAATTTTTAGATTCACCTATGACTAACACGACAGTTAAAATGAGACGGGCGGAGTTGTACCTATTGTGTAATTTTTAAATATGTAAATTTATTTCAAAACATTTGAAAATTCTATATTCAAAATCAATGTTAAAAAGTTTGACTATCGAACCGAAATACATCAAATACATTGGGATAGAGAAACTACTTGTACATCTTTTATGCTAACAAAGTTTAAGGACCTAGGCATTAATAATCTTTAAGGGATTGTTTGGTATGGGATAATGTGAAATAAAATGTGGTACTAAATTTATACTATATTTGTTGACAGGATAAATTTATTCCGTCAATCAAACATAGTATAAACTTAATCCTGGATATCCGTCATCTTATCCCATCAGATAAATTTATACCGTCAACCAAACATAGCATAAACTTAGTTTGGGCCTTAATCCTGGATATCCTATTTTATTTTATCTTATCCCATCAAATTTGATATTATTTTATCTCACCTTCCAGGTAAAATAAATAGTCTAGGGTAGGGGTGTACATAGGTCGGTTTGGTTCGGATTTTCTAATTACCAAACCAAACCAATTGATCGGGTTATTAAAATTAAATACCAAACCAAACCAATAAAAGTCGGGTTTTTTAATCTCGGATTTTTCGTATTTCCGGGTTTTTTCGGTTTTTTTTCATAAATTCTTCATAACACAAAATGTAAAATTTGTGCTCCGCATATTTCTTTAATCCTAGTAAGACAGAACTATATAAGGTGTTTTCAATAAAATAACATGAATATGAGATGAGTTATGGCATTATACTAAAATATTCAACAATCAAGATAATAAAATCGCATAAAAAAAATATTATTAATCAGCCATAATGTAAACAAACATAATTTAAAATTATGACTAATAAGTACTATATTTACGTGACTAACCACAAAAAGAAAAAATAAGTTATACATTTTATCTAAACAATGGAAAAACTAAAAAATAGATATTCAGCACTATTTTCATTCATAGTACAATCGAATTGAATGTCTTTAATTAGCATTAGTATTGATTTAATTTTGGTTTAAGATATATTTGAGTTACTAACATTTATGTATTATAAAACTTATTGGAGCATCCAAAAATTATAAGCCCAAGCTTGAAATAATACGTTAAAAGATAAAACTATGAAAAAGCTTAAGAAATATTTATAAACTACACACTATCATAAATATTTTTATGCATTAAATATATTTAAAACTTCTATACATATAATGTCGGGTTGGTTTGGTTCGATTTGACTTTTTTTAGTTAAAACCAAATCAAATCAAATATGGTCGGGTTTTTTTTCTCAACACCAAACCAAATCAAACCAAACCATAATCGGATTTCTCGGTTTGACTCGAATTATCGGGTTGGTACGATTTGTCGGTTTTATTTGTACGCCCTAATCTAAGGGTTATAATTTCAGGACTATAACTCCGAAATAATTTAGTCTGCCTACCAAAGACCCCTAAGTATATTAGCATAATTCAAGATTTAAGTTCTATTAATTTAACCTTTAGGTTTATAACATTGAATCTAATTGTATTTATGAGTTCAAACCAATTATTTATTGCAATAGTAATTTTTCATACAAAATTTTAAGTTCACATTTGAAAATATTAGGTTAAGATGAGCGTGCTAATGCAATGGTGCGTCCGTCGCTAATTATTAGACGGATTCAAATTCATATGCTCTCTCAACTCAGTTTATATAACAGTATTTGACTAAACATAGAGGACATTTACGTGGCTGAAAGTCTTAAAGTTAAATTTTTAAATGTGCCCCTAATATGGGCCAGAGTGAGTACTAATTCATATTATTACCGGAAATTATCAGTTATATCCGCTCATAAGTAACCATTTCATAAATATTATGAATATTAGTCAATTGCTACTAATATTAGCCCATTAGCTATTTGTAGTAAAAAAATATCAAGTTTTTGCTTTCTTTTTTAGTGGATGTTGTTGGAATAGATTTGGTACATATGAAGGAGTTTGAATCTCAGTTTTGGGATAATTTGGTGGAGTTTTGAGGTATTTTGAATTGAAAATTCAAAGTAGAAGATGAATATGAACTAAAGGTGTCTAACGGGCCGGGTTGACCCGGACCGGTTTAAACCGTAACCGGACCAGCCCGGTACGTAGGGGGTCGGGTGGGGCTGGGTAGGAGGGGTAGAGGGGGTTGGTCTGTTTATATTTCTGTACCGGTTAACTGTACCGGTCAAACCCGGTCAACATGAACAGTGTTGTGTACCGGTTTAACCAGCCCGGACCGGTATAACGGCTAGAATTTTTTTTTTTTTTAAACGTGGTCCCCACTTGAACGTTGGCAACGGTCACCCTGGCAGGGATGATTTCACTAATAGCCATTTTTGGGCCTTTTTTTCTTTAAAATTAAACACTTTTTCAATTTACAAAATTAACCTTCTCTAAAATTATAAATACACCCCCCTCCCNTTCACTCATCTCTCATTTCTCAATCTCAATTTCTCTCATTCTGTCATTCTCCAATTTTCAAGACTTCAATTCATCTTCTAATTTTATTTGGCTTTTTCTTTTTGGGAATTTAATTTATCGTAAAAGTTATTTTATCATTCGGATTTTGAAGTTTGAACTTCAAATTGGAACAATTGACGTTTCTTCGTGGTAACATTGTAATTGCGTAATCATCAAGTGCTCAATTTATTGCAGAATTCGGTGCACTCTCTCTAACTCTTTCTCTTATTTACTATTTTATTTGCATATTTAATTTTTGCTTATACTTAAATTTTACAATATGTTTAATGCTGCTAAAAGAGCGTGTAGAAAAGTTGCTAGTATGGGGAATAAAAAAAGAGATAGTCCTTCAACATCTGGTAGTAATAGCAATACCCCATTTACACATGTTTCCGAAATATCGCCTAATGATAATATAGATTATGAACAATTACAGGAAGATTTTGGAATAGAAGATAATGAATTAGAAATGGAAGATGAGATACCAGTTACACCTAGTAGTGCTGGAGCTGGTAGCAATGGTCGTGGCACTAGTAGTAGACCACATGTGGCTCCGACTACTAATCGTAGAAAAAGAAGTAAGGTTTGGAATTTTTTTGAGATAATTGAAGGTACTGACAGAGTTAGATGCAAACTTTGTAAACTTGATTTTAAACATCTGACTGGAGAAAATTTAGGGGGGGGGATGGGACTCTTACTAGACATATGAGAATTGATCATCCCATAGAATGGGGCTCTGATGGTGATGAAAATCAAACAACTCTTAACCCTACTACTGGAGGACTTATGAAATATGATAAAATGAAGGATCGCGAGGATTAGCAAAAATGATTGATTTGGTTTGTCTACCTTTTTCTTTTGCTTCTTCATCATATCTTATTATGTATATTCAAAGGATTTATAATCCTTTATTTAAAGGTATCTCTAGAAGTACTTGTACAGCTGATATTTTTAGATTGCATGGTCAATATCAAACATACATATGTTATTTATTTGAACACTTTCCCTGTAGAGTTTCTCTAACTTCTGATATTGGCCATGTTGTTAATGGAAATGATTATTTGACAACTACATGTCATTGTATAGATGATTTATTTTGTATGCAAAAACGTATTATCGCTTTTAAATATGATGAAGATCAGAGTCATACTGCTGTTTTTATAAGTAGTACTATTTGCGAAGTTGTTCAATTTTATAATCTTAACCAAAAAGTATTGTGTATGTCTTTTGATAATGCTTCTAACAATACTGCCGCAATTTCATTGTTAAAAATACATTTGCAACCGCCACTTGAAGAATTTTTTCATGTTAGGTGTGCATGTCATATTTATAATTTAATTGTTAAAAGCGGCCTTGATTTATTTTCAACTGAGATTATTCATGTTAGAAGAGAAGTTGGTGTTATTCAAGGAAATAACAGACAATCTAGAATTAGGGAATTTAAGAATAAGTGTACCGAGTATAACCTTAAACCAAGATTCATGCTACTTACATATTTTTAAAATATTGCTACAAATATAGATTTTCAATAACTGAAGTTGCTAATGCGCATTGTACTGATAGAAACCGTATGTTAACACTTGCTACTTGGGAGGTCATTAATGATGTTATTCAATTTTTACATAAATTTTATATAGCTACTGTTGAATTTTTTGGAGCATACTACCCTACTGTTACAATGGTTGTAGTACATATAGCTGAAATTGCTTTTCTACTCTTTGAATTTAAGAAAAAAGAAAAATATAAGGTTGTTGTTGAAGAAATGCAAGACAAATTCAAAAAATATTTCTTTTCAATTCCCCAGATTCACTTAATTGGCGTTGTTTTAAATCCTTCTATTAAGATGGCTGATTGTCACCAATTAATCAATGCTTTATATACTTACATGGAGATTGGACCAACTGAAACCCCAGATATTTTTACTTGTATGAACAATCTAAATGATAATTTACAAAAATTATATAATTATTATGCAAATATAGTTGATGATGTTGCTCTTAATGTAGGCAATGTTAACCCCAATATGCAGTGTACCACTTCTTCAAGTTCTACTACTTTGTGTGATGATGAAATAGTTGATAGTTATAATATTTTTACTACATTTGCTACAACTCAAACCAGTAGCAGGAACATTGATGAACTTCAATTTTACTTGCAGAAGCAAAAGGAGATTCGTACAAAGGAATTTTCAGTGTTGGGATGGTGGCGTGAGAATGAAAAGCAATTTCCTGTTCTTTCCGCTATGGCTCGGGACGTGCTGAATGTGCCAATTTCAACTGTTGCATTAGAGAGTGCATTTAATCAAGCAAGACAACAACTAGGAGACACCCGTCACTCGTTGGGAAGCAATGCTTTGGAAGTTTTAGTATATTTCAGAGATTGGATTATATCGGAACGAAGAAATCAAGGACGTGAAGATGTTGATAGCCCAGAAGACGAGGAACTTGGAGATATATTAACACATGGTAACCCATCTGAATTTAACACTCCAGAAGAAGGACAATCAGTTCATATTGATTATGAAGAACTTACAAGGGCAATGCAAAACTTTTGAATTTAGTACTTGTCAAATTTAGTACTTGGTTGTAACTTGTAACTTGTATGTTGTAATTAGGCCTCTTAGTAATGGCACTTTAGGGTTTAATTAGGATTGATATCCACTACTAAAAAACAGTGCAATACCATCCACAAATTCCGATCGAAATCGATTGGAAATTGATAAAATTTGATCGATTTTCGATCGATTTTAATTGGTCAGAAAAATGATGGTCGCTAACGTGTACCGGCCAAAATTGGTCAGAAATTTCAAAGCGTTGATTGACTGTCAAACTTCAATTTCCGACTAAAATCGGTCGGTAACAATTTTTTTTATTTTTTTTCAAATTCCGACTCAATTTGGTCAGACATTTAATTTTTTTTTATTTAATTAAATAATTAGCTGTAAATTATAATAAATTGTTAATTTATTAAAAAATATAAATATAAATTCATAATTTTCGGCCGACTTCGGTCGGAAATCTAAAAAAACTGGATTATTTGAAATTTTCGATCGAATTCGGTCGGAAATTATGAATTTCTGGGCAAAAAACATTTGGGTAAAAATTGGGCAGAATATGCCTGTTTTTAAGCTTCACCACCTGCCAATTACAACCAATATCCATCATATAATGGCATCATTACATTGCTGCCATTCAACCATAATTAATCAACAACAATTAACAACAACAACAACAACAATTAACTAACAAAAACTATTAACTAACACTAACAACCATTATATAACAACAACAATAACAAATAACAACCACAACAACAATGCCAACCACAACAACAACTACTAAAATGTTCAATAACAAAATAACAATACAATCATCATTTAAAACTAGTCTCAATTAAATATTGACAAGTTCAATACTTTGTTTAGCAATACACACCATTCAATGAGTGTTTTATCTAGCATCATCTCCATCTTCATTCCTAGAACCTTCATCGTCGGCACATGGGGAAGGCTCACGAGACCGGGGAATGGGGAAAACACCACTAGCAAGAAGATTGGTCAGCTGACCTTGAAGGAGATTAAATTGTTCGTCCCTCCTTTCTAGCTGAACTTGAAGGGTACCAAAATTTTCATCTCTCTTTTGTTCTCTAGATTTTGTCTCTTCAAGCTCTGCTGTCAGCTTTGCGATCTTCTGTTCCATAGAAAAGATAGTCGACCTATCAATTTCCTCGCGTTGGGAGGAAGTCCCTATACCTTACAATCCATCCCTGTAGCGCCAAAATAATTTCTCTGGAAGGCCGTACGCTATCCCCTTTTTAGGACAACCGACAACATCCAACCATATCATCTGCGCTTCTTTGTCTGAAATGGGCAGTCGCTCGCCTTGCTCATTCGGTGACAAGCTCTGAGTGCACTCCTCCACGTTATGATGGTAAAGAAAAAAGAAATAAAATGGAAAACAACTTAGATACACAACCACGACAAGATCTTGATCTCACGAGAATTCGAAGAATCATTTTAGCAACTCTAACATAACATCAAACGAGGAGAACAAATAATCAAAGAAGCAACTTTGCACTTATCAACACTATTAACAGTAAAATAAAAGAAAGTTGTTGAACCTCAATTTCTTCCAATTAAATTTATGTATAAACGTACAAAGAAGGTCTGGGAAATGAACTCGACACTTAACTTAAAATAACAACTCTAATTCTGTCATGACCCAAAATCCTATGAAAGGTCGTGATGACGACGGACACCATCGTCAGCAAAGCCAACACTAAATAGTAATTTAAATTCTCATTTTAGGGCTTCTGAAACATAAATTTCCTTTAATTTAACTAATAACTTCCTTAACCTTTAAGGAATAACATTGACGTTTTCAAAATTCAGTACTAAACACCCCATAATCATCTCCCAGAATCCGGTGTCACAAGTGCATGAGATTTTACTAGGAAGTAAAATAGAATACAACAACTGTCCAGAATATAAGTTTGGACAGAAGAGAAGATACAAGTACTCGGAAAGAGACTCTGCTGGCTGCAGATCGTCTCAAAGATGCATCTCACCTAAGTCCCCGTATCCACCACGCCGTTGTGCCCACAAGGCCACCATCCATACATGTACCTGTACATCAAAATTTACAACAAGTGTAGTATGAGTACGAAAATAACGTGTACCCAGTAAATACCCCGCCTAGCTCCGAAGAGGTAGTGACGAGGGGTCGACTTGACACTTGCTAGGGTCAAATTAAATATAATTAAATGTGACGTTAGGCATGAATGTCATGATTAAATAACAAATAACAACAGAAAGTAACAGCTTCTTTCATAATTAAAATTTCAGTTTCTGTCATTTCAGTTAAAAACCTATATCTCAAGACATTTAAGTAGTTCAAATCACATAAGTACCAAGCAAATAACATGCGCAAATAATGTTGAGGTCGTACGGCCCGATCCAACAAAATAATAAAATGTGCACTACCAAAGGATCGAACGGCGCAAACCATAGATGCATCTATTAACCTACCGAGGCGAACGGCCTGCTCTCATTAGAGTAGTAAAAGGAAATACCCCGCTCGCGAATCATACATGCGACGCGATTACGCATAGATTTCTCAAGTTATTAAAGTATTCTTCCATTTCTTTTCAAAATATGAAATTTCAATGAAAACTTTCAAGATTCCCATTTTTATAACAATTTTGTACTCCTTTCAAAAATATTTAATAAGCATGATCAATCCAGCTCCTTCTCAAAGCAAACAATAAACACAAATCAAATATAATATCAACAAGACATGATGTAAGCCTAAAACTACCCGGACATAGGCATAACTAGTATCTACGTACAGACTCTCGTAACCCCGTGTGTACGTAGCCCCACAAATAGAAGCACCTAATAATTTAGTTCACTTATGGGGTTAATTTCCCTCTTACAAGGTTAGAAATGAGACTTACCTCGCTCCGAAGTTTCATAACCGGCTTCCAAGCCCTTCAAACAACTCAAATCAATGCTCGACGCTCCAAAACTAGTAAAATATTGAGAAATTCCATAAATATACTCTAATATTCATCATAATCCTATTTACAACAATTTTTCAACTCCATTCGAAAAGTCGATAAAATCACCCTCGGGCCCATATGCCTGGATTCCGAAAATTTTCGAAGATAAACTTTACCCATAACCTCACGAACTCAAATATATAATTTATTCCAAACCCCATATCATATTTCGTGATCAAAATCCAAAAATACCAATTTCTAGGTTTTCAACTAAAACCTCAAGCTTTCACTATTTTTTCATGAATATCCATGTTAGTATATATATATATATATATATTCTGAGTATTTAACTTGCAATATGCGGGAATCACTTACCTTGACATGGATGATGAAGATGGAGCTCCAAAATCGCTCATAGGTCGGCTCCTATGGAGGAAATGAGATGAAATGAGCCAAACCCATTTTTCAAACTTATACACTGCACAGGCGATCCTTCATCGCATTCGCGAGCCCCCAATCGCATTCGCGATGAACAAATTTCTCAAAAGTCATTTTAAAACTCTTCGAAGACAGCCTCTAGTATAATGGCCATAACATTTCGTACAAAACTCCAAATGAAAAATGTTTTGATGTTATGAAAACTAGACTCCATGATCTACAACTTTCATGTTTTGGTCATCTCCCAGTTCCCTATAGATTTTGATATATAAGCTACCAAAATCAGCCTTGTGCAACACAATTGCTTCTTTATCTTCCCGGACAACCTGTAGTGTAACAGCCATAACTCTTTGTAAACAAACCCAAATGCTAAATTATTTATCTTTCTGAAAACTAGATATGAAGTGCTACAACTTTTATTTTTACATCATCTCCAAATTCCTTATAAATTGTGAGATATGAGCCTCCGAAGTCAGACCTGAGCAACCGAGATTTCCTTCTTCGCGAACGCGAGAGCCTCCTCACGAACGCGAAGAAGAAAGTCCCAGAAGTCAATTCCTTCTTCGCAAACGGGAATAACAACACCAGATATCAGTAAACCAGCACCCCAAGTAGCCCAAAATGATCCAAAACACACTCGAGGCCCCTGTCCAATCACACCAACATGTCCCAAAACATAACACGAACTTGCTTGAGGCCTCAAATCACATCAAACAACATAGAAATCATGAATCGCACCCCAATTCAAGCTTAATGAACTTTAATACTTCAAACTTCTACATTCGATGCCTAAGCCTATCAAATCACATCCGATTGACTTCAAATTTTTCACACAAGTCATATTTAACATTACGAACCTACTCTAACTTCCGAAATCGGAATCCAACCCCGATATCAAAAAGTCCACTTCCGGTCAAACTTATTAAAAACCTTAAAATTTCTAACTTTAGCCAAATGACTCCAAAATGACCTACGGACCTCCGAATCCACTTCTAGACGTGCTCCCAATACCAGAATTTTCATACGAAGCTATTCCCACACTTGGAATCCCAACGGACATTGATAACACGGAAATGCACTGCAAACCCCTATTTATGAAATTCTTCCCAAAATGCTAACTTTCACAATAGGCGTCGAAATGCTCTCGGACCATCCAAAACCCAATTCGAAGATACGCCCAAGTCCGAAATCATCATGCGAACCTGTTGGAACCTCTAGATCCTGATTACGAGGTCGTTTACTCAAAAATCACCACCTAACCAATTCATCCAACTTAAAGCTTCTGAAATGAGAATTCTCTTTCCAAATTGACTCTGAACTTCCCAAAATTCAATTTCGACCATGCGTGCAAGTCATGATACTTGAAGTGAAGCTACTCATGGCCTCAAACCGCTGAACGACGCGCTAGAGCTCAAAATGACCGGTATGGTCGTTACATTCTCTCCCATTACCCGAAACCGGTCGGAATTTTTATTTTTTATTGTGGGACCACTATTTCCGTTGTCAGAAAATTTTTTATTGACATTTGCGACCAAATACTTCATTTCCAACCGATTTCGGTCGGAATTTTTTGGACGAAAAATGCCAGTTTTCTAGTAGTGATCTGTTTCGATTTGGTGGACAAAAACTTAAAATCTTTCATTAGTAGCTTATCTTACTGAAGAATCGCCGATAAAAGTGCGTATTTACTGCTTTGGGTGAACTATTAGGGTTTTGAGAATATTTGGGAATCGGTAAATGTTGTCTCTTTCTTTGTGTTTAATAGATCATATGATATTATTATTTGCTCCTTTATGCATTTCTTTTTAATTTTTGTTTGGGGTGGGCCCAATCATCTTTTTCTAACAAAATAAGGTTTTTTTCGATTTAGTTTGACTCAACACGAAGTTAAAAAAAAAGACTTTTGATACTTGTAGTTTTAAAAGTTTAAAGGATAAGGTTTTACGAGGCTTTCAATTTATATGGCAATAAAACTTCTAAGGATAAAATAGGTAAAAAAGAAAGTTTATAGTTAAATTAATTTCAAATATAGAAATGTATTATTCCTTTTAGAATATACTAATGAGAAAAGTGTGACACATAAACTAAAAAAGAGTGAATAAGTTTTTGTGACTTTACTATTACAGTGAGTAATGTTGAATGGTCATACTTAAAATTATCACTTTTACTCGTACTGTGCTGTAAAAAATTCAAAATAGTCTATATCAATGGTTATGCATGTGAGGCAAAAGGAATAGAAGCTTCGCCCTAAAAGGATATATCAATTGCTATGTATGTGAGCCAAATGGGACAAAGCCTCATTTTGCACGAATATTCCAATGTAAAAAATGTTAGAACTTGAAATCTTATGTTACTTCTATTATTCATTTAGGTTCTTGTATTACGGATCCAGAATTTAATATTTATGAGTTCCCTTAACGATCTCGAGTAAATTTTCAATAGTAACTGAGTTCACATTCAAACATTTATAGATATTTAGTGAATTTTTTGAATACATTTATACTGTTTAGACAAAAGTTATTGGGTTCATGTAAACTCGTAGGTCGTTGCTACGACCTAACTGATCGAGCTAAGAAATTAGGAAAAATAAAGAAA
Organism: Nicotiana undulata; assembly: GCA_005239495.1. NCBI lineage: Eukaryota > Viridiplantae > Streptophyta > Magnoliopsida > Solanales > Solanaceae > Nicotiana > Nicotiana undulata. The sequence goes on from ML284991.1 coordinate 56,235, forward strand.
CCTAAAGGGTAAAGTGTAAGAATTACCCTTGAACAGAATCTCTGATCTCAACTGGTAGTTAAGAATGAATATTAGAAGAGAAGAAGAGGAGGATTTTATTGAATCAACATCCCAAAAACTGAGAATTACAATAGGAAGATCACTCTTTATAGAAACAACTTTTGGCGGGAAAGTTAGTTATAACTAACTTTTGGAAGCTAACTTCCATAACCACTACTAACAACCTCTAACTAATCAGCGTGTAATGACTGCTTAATAACCATATTGCTGACGTGTAATAGCTGCCAATTAGAATCGTATCAATACCCCGTCCTTCAAAAATCCTTGTCCTCAAGGATTGAATTGAGGAAATTTCATCTTGAAAGCTTGCAGCTCTTCCCAAGTGCTGTCTTCTTCTGGAGCATTCATCCATTTCACCAACACCTACGTAATTTCCCTCCCATTCCTCTTAGCAAGTCTCCTATCCATAATAGCTCCAGGCTCAAGTAACACGTCCAGAGTCAGTGTGCATCACAGGTAACACTGCAGAAGCAATGTGATTACCCAACTTCTTCTTTAACAAGGAAATATGGAAGGTAGGGTGAATTTTTGAGTGAGGCGGCAGATCTAGAGTATATGCAACAGGACCTACTCTAGATAGAATTTTGAATGGCCCAAAAAATTTGGCAGATAATTTCTGATAAGCATGGTCCTTCAGGGAAAGTTGACTGTATGGATGCAACTTGACAAAAACCTAATCACCAACCTCATAGGTCCTCTCAGTTCTGTGTTTGTCAGCTTGTACCTTCATTCTATGTTGAGCTTTCTCCAACTGTTGTTTAAGGGCTCTCAAAGTAGCTTCCCTAGCCTGTAAGCTTCTGTCAACTACCTCCAGTTGTGACTCAAATGGCATGTTAGGCAGGAGAGGAGGTGGCTTCTGGCCATATACCACCTCATAGGGAGTCATATTGGTGGTTGAATGATAGGTGGTGTTATACCACCATTCAGCTAAGGGTAACCACAGGGGCCACTCCTTGGGTTTTTCAAATGTCATACATCTCAAATATCCTTCCACACATCTGTTCACCACTTCAGTCTGTCCATCTGTTTGAGGATGATAAGCATATGAAGTTAGAAGGGAAACCTTCTACAGCTTGAACAACTCTTGCCAAAACCTGCTAGTGAAAACCTTGTCTCTGTCAGAGACTATGGTTTTAGGCATACCATGCAGCTTAAACACCCCCTCCAAGAATACCTGGGCCACTTCTAGAGCTGTGTAAGGATGCTTCAAGGCCATGAAGTGAGCAGCTTTAGTGAATCTATCCACTACCACAAAAATAACTTCTTTGCCAGCAGCTTTAGGTAGACCTTCTATAAAGTCCATGGAGATGTCCTGCCAAACCTTCTCTGGAATAGGCAGTGGTTGGAGTAGGCCAGGATAAGCCACATTCTCACCCTTGCACCTCTGACAAACATCACATTCCCTAATGTATTGATACACATCTTGTTTCAACTTTTTCCAATAGAAGTCCTGTTTGATTCTCTTGTAAGTAGCAGTAATCCCATAATGACCTCCTATAGAGCTGCTGTGATAAAAATCTAGTATTTGTTTCCTCAAAGTTTGATCTGCTCCTACCATCATCTTTCCTTTTCTACTTAGTATGCCACCAGTGAAGGAGTAAGGAGGTTTATGGTTAGAAAAAGACTGAATTTCCTGAATTATCTTCTGTAGGTGTGGATCTTGATTCCAGTTGTGTTTTATAGATTCCAAAAGTTAAGAAGAAACCCCAGAAATGCTGAATAACTTGACAGCTTCCTCTTTCCTTGAAAGTGCATCAGCTACTACATTCTCCTTTCCCTTCTTGTAAGATATAGTATAGTCATATCCTAGTAGCTTAACCAGCCACTTCTGCTGACTAGGAGTGGTAATTCTCTGCTCCAACAAATATTTGAGGTTGTGATGATCAGTCTTGATCAAAGTGTCTGCCCAGTAAATATGCTCTCCATTTTTGTACTGTGGTGACTAAGGCTACTAACTCCCTTTCATAAACAGACAAAGCCTTATTCTTCTCTGCCAACCCTTTGCTGAAAAAGGCTATTGGCCTGCTGTCTTGCATCAGTACTGCCCCAATTCCCTCTCCTGATGCATCAGTCTCCACCACAAAATCCTTAGAGAAATCAGGTAATGTCAATACAAGAGCTGAAGTGATGGCTTTCTTTAAGGACTCAAAAGCTTCAGTGGCTGCAGCATTCCATACAAAACTTCCCCTTTTAAGTATATTATGTAGAGGTTTTGCAATTAGACCATAATTCTGAATGAACCTTCTGTAGTAGCCTGTTAACCCCAGAAAACCTCTCAACCTATTCAATGTGTTTGGCTTGGACCAATTCAAAACTGCTGAGACTTTTTGTTGGTCCATAACTACTCAAATAATATGCACAGATAGTCTATTTGTGTCACCCCAAAAGCACACTTGCTTTTCTTGACAAACAGCACATGATTTCTTAGTATTTGAAAGGTCTTCTCCATATGACTCATATGAGCTGCCCAAATAGATGAGAATATCATCAAAGAAAACTAGGATGAATTTTCTGAGGTGATGATGAAAAACTTGGTTCATAAGGCTCTGAAATGTAGATGGAGCATTGGTCAAACCAAAAGGCATTACCATGAATTCATAATGCCCATGTTGAGTCCTAAAAGCTGTCTTAGGAATGTCTTGCTCGAACATTCTGATTTGATGATAGCCTGACCTTAAATCCAACTTTGAAAAATACTTGGCTCCATGTAATTCATCTAATAGCTCCTCAATGATAGGAATAGGAAATTTGTCTTTAACAGTACAATTATTCAGCTTCCTATAATCCACACACATTCTCCATGTACCATCCTTCTTCTTCACCATCACAATAGGAGAAGAATAAGGGCTGGTGTTGTGCCTTATTACCCCAGAATCCAACATCTCATCCACCATCTTTTCTATTTCATCATTTTGAATAGTGGGGTATCTGTAGGGTCTCTAATTGATGGGTGCAGTACCTTCCTTAAGAACAATCCTATGATCATGCTTTCTTGAAGGTGGCAATCCCTTAGGCTCCTCAAAAATATCACTATACTTCTGTAGAATCAGATCAAGTTCTGTTGCTTTTTCCTGATCTTGATGCTGACCTCCCATAGAAAACAACTCATCACTACCCCTAGGATGACCTTCTGATAATACCCCCACTGAAATCATACATAACAGCTGGTTTAGCTAACAACTTATCCATACTCCCTGCTTGAATGAGCTTGGCAGCAGGAGGTTGAATTCCTCTTAGAGAAATATTCTTGCCCAAGATAGTAAACTCCATTTTGAGTTACCTAAAATTCCATAAGATATCACCTAGGGTGATCAACCATTGGATTCCCAGAACCATATTGCATCCACCTATAGGCAGTACCAACATATCAGAGTCAAAAGAAACTCCTTGCATTTTCCACGACAGCTTCTTGCAAACATAGTGACTGTGCACTTTGTTGCCATCAACTACTGAGACTGCAAAAGGGGCTATTGCAGTCAATACAAAACCCAACTTCTTGGCTGTGTTGAGTTCCAACAAGTTGTGTGTACTTCCTCTATCAATCAGCACATGCACATCCTTTCCTTTTACTGACATTGTCACCCTCATGGTTCTGAAATCATGTGCACCACTCATGGCATGCACAGACACATGAGGTAGGATAGAACCTTCTGCATTAGTTTCCAGACCTTGAGCTAACATACTCAACAGTTCTGCAGGATCTAACACCATATCCTCTTCTACCTCCACCACATATTCTTCTTCATCAACTTCCATAGAGAAAAATTCCCTTTCCTCTTACACACATGACCCACAGTATACTTCTCATCACAGTGAAAACACAGCCCCTTGCTCCTCTTTTTATCCATCTCAGCACTTGTTAGAAACTTGGGATATTTTTAAATTGGTTTAGAACTGTTAGAATATGAAGAATTTGGTTTTGAAAAGGTTTGGGAGGAAGGTTTAAATGGTGCAGGATTTGATCCTTGAGCAAAAGTTGGGGGTTGAAATCTGTTAGGAACTCTAGGAGTAGGAAGAATAGCATTGGATGAAACAACTTGTTTCTATATTTCTAATGTTTGTTCCTGGATCCTAGCTAAGCTGATTGCTTTGGCTAAAGACCTAGGGCTCAACATCTTAACAGGTAAACCAATCTCAGATTTCAAACCTCTCAAAAAGCAACTAACAACATATTCTTCTTGCAACTCCACACGATTCAATAATTCATCAAAATTATCTACATAATCTTGAACAGAGGTTACTTGTCTGAGATCCTTGAAGTCACCCATAGGATCATCAAAAAGTTTAGCACCAAATCTAGCATAGAGGCATCTCACATACTCTCCCCATCTCGGCCATTCCCTGGTTACCCTAGACTTCATTAAGCTTTGATCCCATTGCAAGGCTCTTCCTTCCAATTTGAATGAAGCCAATTTGACTTTTGATTCCTCAGGGGTTTCATCCACATCAAAAAACTATTCATACTTGTACAACCAGTCTTTTAACCCAGTTCCATCGAACCTAGAAATAGCCACATCAACTTGGTAATTTCTAGTTGGATTATGATGCTCAACTGGTCTGGGGGATCGAACATCCCCTCTTTCTTCTTTCCTACCCATCACTGGTCCATTATGGACAGGATTTCCTCCATTGCTCAGCATCATTCTTCTGATCTCCTCCAATGCTTGGTTCATCCTCGGTTCTACAAAATTGGTCAATTCTGTCACAGAATTGGCAACTGTCTCCATCGATCCTTTTAGAGCATCAACTTCCTTGCGTAAATCTGCCATACGAGTGTTATGATCCCCCATTCTAGTCCAAGGAATCACACGCTCTGATACCAATGCTACGATCTAACTGATCGAGCTAAGAAATTAGGAAAAATAGAGAAACCTAAAGGGTAAGGTGTAAGAATTACCCTTGAACAGAATCTCTGATCTCAACTGGTAGTTAAGAATGAATATTAGAAGAGAAGAAGAGGAAGATTTTATTGAATCAACATCCCAAAAACTGAGAATTACAATAGGAAGATCACTCTCTATAGAAACAGCTTTTGGCGGGAAAGTTAGTTATACCTAACTTTTGGAAGCTAACTTCTCTAACCACTACTAACAACCTCTATCTAATCAGCATGTAATGACTGCTTAATAACCATATTGCTGACGCGTAATAGCTGCCAATTAGGATCGTATCAGTCGTAAGTTGGATCTGCCCCTGAATGTATGTGAGGCAAATTAAAAACGACAAAAGCTTGCTATTGCGCAAATAGTATGGTGGGTATGATGTTTATCTACAGCGTTACATCAAACTTTAGTTAGGTTCCTCTTCCTGTCTAACTATGTAAATATAAAAACTACATATCCTGATCCTCAATCAATAAGTTGATGAAACTTTGATGATTGAAATTCTAGACCAAAATGATAAATCGTAGTAGCATTTTTCTTGTTATAGGAACTATATACTTCTTGTGCGACGAGACCAATTAATTGTGAAGAATATTGATTCAGTTTGTATTAGGGACTTTAGACTTGGCTTGAGAAAATCGGAATCCTTGCATTCCTCTAATTTTATCTGATTATTTTGCTTTTGTACCTCTATTTTCATTCCCAAGTTTCATTTTTGGTGCTCTTAGTTACCCGTTAATTTACTTTAATAGACTATCATTACATGGAAAGGAAGTCTTGGCGTAACTGGTAAAGTTGTTGCCATGTGACCAGGAGATTACGGGTCCGAGCCGTGGAAACAGGCTCTTGCAGAAATGCAGGGTAAGGCTACGTACCATAGATCCTTGTGGTCCGACCCTTTCCAGGATCTCACGCATAGCGGGAGCTTGGTGCACCAGGATACCCTTTAGGCTATCATTACATGCACACCTATTCCAACTTAGGCTAGTGATCTATCAATGGCTAGAATGTGTGCTCTCACTATTCTTAATATTTCAAATAATCATATGTTAATAGAACATGAGAATGAGACTTGATGCAGAGTCTAATACATCATATCTCAAGAACAAGCTCTCAATGAAGATATCTGATTTCAACTGCAAAAAAGAGTCACAAGCTTTAGAAGAATCAAGTACATCAAATCTGAGAAACCTCTTTCAGAATTCCGTATTTAAAACACAAGAGTCACAAGCTTTAGAAGATGTGTGCTACTTAGGACCGAAATAATCGGGTGTCACGCGAAAGCTAGTAAAGCAAATTTGGAACGACAATGAATCAGATAACATTAGAGAAATATATCAGAAAAGACACAAACATGTGATTCGGTCAATTGACCTACGTCCACAGGCGGAGATGAGCAATCCACTATACAAAAGAGAGTACAAAATATATCGAGAGAATAACATCACGAAGAGACAAACACAAGTGGCACATTAACACTTTGTCCTGAAAAGTTCTCAAACCCCCTACTCCAAACATTTTCCTCCAAAAAAAGGACCAACCAAATATGAGTTATTTATAATTTCTTTCCAAGAAAAGAAAAATTCAATTGTGGAAAATATATTGTCATTTTCTTCGAAAGATAGGAAAACTAAATACGGTAAAAATCAGGACAAACACCTGACACTTACTAAAAAATTTGCTTACATACGCGTTTTTATCACTTCTTGATAACGCACTAGGATTTTCCGCTTAAGCTTTGCATGATATGTAAATGGCCAGACTTTCCTTGACCATTCTAACAAGTTCTCTATTTGAAAGTAATGTAGTTGTTTAGACAGTTCCACATTCCTTTTCCATTACATTTTCTTTTCAAACTATAGAAGAGCAATAAATGGCAGACATGATTGTATACGATCGAAATCGAAGAGCCCGATTTCAAAATCTCAATTGTACCCCGAGCTCAAGCTCGAGCGACTCGAAGTAAAGGTTCGAACCCAATCTCACAATGCACACCTCGAGAGAGCAAATCGAAGGCCTAACATGACCTACCCCGAGGCAGTTCCGTTTCGGTGATACTCAAGAAAGAGCGATAATTTCTCAAAGGCATATAGGTCAAGGTGTAAATCCTCAGGATTGGTTTGTACAAATCCGTACTAGACGGTTATACAACTGTACCAATAGAATTTTTTATTGTAAATAGAAAGGTATTTTCCCCTCCTATATAAAGGAGACTCCAATCATTTGTAAACATCATTATTCAGTGCAATAGAACATTCTACTATGATATTCTCGTTTACTGTGCTCAAGATTGTTCTTGAGCTTTATTGTTCTTACTTTATTGTTCTTACTTTACTACTCTTAGCTCACCTCGAGACCCCCGAATATCGAGCTCGAGGTCCCTGTTGTTCTAGCAACACTGGTTTGGTTTATCATCATTTCCTCCCGCTTATACTTAATATTTCTTGTTTATTCACTAGTATTGGAATAAATCACGTATTATTAGAACCACAAATCAAATATAATTGTTAAAACCATTTTCGAGGTAAACAATGATATATCAACACATGCTACTAACAATTGCAAGGTATTTCCATATAATTTCTTTGCTGAATGTACAAGAAATGGTAGACTGTAGACATATGATATTTCATAACAGCTGCTGATGTAGGTGCAGCAGATCATGTAGAGTTGAGAGAGGAAAATGAAGGAAGGAACTGCATCGCAAGACGTATAAAGGATATATGATAAATTAATTCCATCATTTGTAGCTTGGTTTCTCTTAGATCCTGAGAAATGTAAATTTGTGAGTAATCATAAACTGTTGAACTGCCAATCCTGAATGAAAATCAACGGAATGCAGTATGTATTAAATGGAAATTGTCTAGCATAAGAATAAGAAGATATGAATGGACAAGGAAAGGGTCAAGCAAAAGCATTTGAGTTTCAAGCTCAGCCTGTGCATTTCTTCAAGTTCAAACTGATTCCTATAATCAATAACATACTCAGCATGATGTTACAAGTGAGGTATAGAGAGGGTAAAGTGTACGTACACCTTACCTCTATCTTGTGCGAGGTACAGAGGTTGATCCTATAATCATGTCGCGACTATAGATAGTAAAGCAGTGTAAAATAGTTCTTTGCATCTATCTCCTCATTCCACCACCAGGATTCTTGTGGATTAATTATGAGTCCTCACAAATTTACTTTTTCTGTCTTCTGACTTTTTTTTTCCTTTAAGACTTTATGAAAGACGGATATTTTCCTGAATGGTCAAAGCAGATTCCAGCTATAATTAAAGAAATGAACAGACAAACGGCTCGTAATTTGGTTTATCTCATTGTCAAAATGCTGATTTTAATATTTAACCATTCTAAAATCATCCATAGGTTAATATGTCATTTGGAAAATAACATCAAATGTTTCAAAACTACTTGGGAGCTGTGATTGGAGAATTGATGCATTCTAAAGTGACAAAGAGAGTCTTTAATAGAAGAATCATAGTCAGAAATAGGAGTGGCAAACTGGCGGGTCGGGTCGGATATGGTTCGGGTCGAAACGGGTGATGAAAAAACGGGTAAATTATCTGATCCGACCCATAATTAACACGGATAATAAACAGGTTAACCCGCAGATAAAATGAGTAACCATATTATCCATTCATGACTTCACATTAGCATCAAGCTCTAATATGAATTTGCTGCCCCTTGCAGAAGAAAACATTACTGAAATAAATTTTCAATAATTGTGGGTATAAAAGAAAATATTTTCTTGAAAAACAAGTAGTAATCTTATTCATTTTCTAGTGTTTGGTACGTAAATTAAGGAAAATATTTTCTCAAGAGTATTCATAAATAATTTTATATAATAAACATGAAGCCATAAACTTTTGAACCAACAACCTTCCGAAAGAAGCCATAAAAATATTCTTTCTGGGGGGGCAAGGGAGGGGGATGGGTGCAGGAAAAAAAAACAGAAATTTCAAAAATACAAAAAAAAGTAAAAAAGAAAAAATTATGCGGGAGTGGGGGCAGGGGGTGGGGTGATGTCACGTCCCAAACTACCCCCTAGACGTGACTGGCACCCAGCTAATACCACCTGCCAGGCGAACCCATTTCTCTAACGTTTAACCATTTACACAAACACTGAGAGAGAAAAAAATACAGGCCTAATAATATTATTAATAATTAAAAAGGAAATTATTATCGCCCAATACCTTAGTCAATCGATAGAAAAAAACAACAATCACTCAAATAATGAAACTCTATCCCAAATCCCACACTAAGACCATGGAGCATCTAACCGAGTGTTAGCCCCTTGACAAAGGTCCTCGGCAAGTGTGGGTTTGTGACAAGGATTTTCATGATGGCCTTGGCACACAACCTTAAAAATGGGCAACATCATGACGGGCAGCTTGACATGACGGACTATGCGGGCTGGACAAACGCGCTTTAAACGGAGGCAAGGCGCATTTCACTTAGACGTGTGGGTTGTCATAACCATGGCAAAGCAAAGCCATGTCAAAGCAGGGGCAAAGGCATGGCAAGGGAAGGCAAGACAATGTGGGACACGAAAGAATAACTGATGCGTGCAGATTTGATCAAGTTGGGGGCGACTTGACACAAACGGGCAGCTATGGCAGTGTTCGTGTGCGGCTAAGTCAAGGAGCGGCAAGTTGTGGCTATGGCATTGGGGCAGAGCAGTGTCAAAGGCAAGGCTGGGCAATGCCAGCCTTGGGCATGCAGCAGCTAGGCAAAGCAGGCACATGTTGTGCACAAGCAGCAGTTCAAAAGCGTGTGCAAGGCACATGAGAGGCAGTAAGCGGTTACAGCCACCTCCAAAACGTGGGTGATCATGGGCTAAAGAAGTGGGCACGTTTTTGTATCATGTTTTAGTGTTTGCCCATCAGTTGGGGCTTGTCAACTGAATGTTGTAAACCTGCCAAATGTAATCGGGCAGCATGCACTATAAATATGTGCACAAGGCTGTCCAAAAGGGGCAGAAACTTAGCTTGTGGCATTTGAGTTAGCCAAATTCGTCTAAGTATATTTCCTAAGGGTGGGAAACTTGTTTTGGGGCAGGAAACTAGGGAGTTCTTTTGTCTTGGCCATAGGGTTGTCTTCTTTGTGTTCTTGTATTCACTTATTAATACAAGTTGGGGAGGAATTCCTGTAATTTCGTGTGTGACTTTACTTTGTTTTGTTGCCTAAACTTTTCTAAGTCCAAAACGTTCCTAAATAATTCTAAGTGTTGGAAAGGCTGAGGTCAAGGCTGGGCTTGACTGCCGCACAAGGGAAAAACCTCGGACGGAATTCGGGTGACTTAAAACAGCCCTGTGACAACTGGTATCAGAGCGGAGCAGGTTCGTTGCAGGGGCAAGACGACCGGTAGTCGATTTTGTGTTGTTGTTCGAAGACATGGTTGGTGGCACCGCAGAACTGAAAAAGGTTGCTACATTAGAGGCACTCGTCGGAACTGTTGATGGGGATCAATTTCTGACCATTGTTACTCGTCTCGCCTATCTTGAGGCCGAGTTAAGCAGGCTGAGCCACTCAGATCTTAAGGTGGAAAACGTGTTACTGCGATGTGCTGTTGGCAATGGCAATGTCCAACGCGGAGCAGATTGTACCAAGGTCAAAATCCCGGAGCCTAAAGAGTTTAACGGTGCAAGGAGTGCCAAGAAACTCAAAAATTTCCTGTGGGATATGGAACAATACTTTAAGGCTGCCCATGTGAAAGATGAAGACAAGGTCACCATTACGACTATGTACTTGGTGGACGATGAAAAGCTTTGGTGGCGAACGCGTGTGGCTGATGATGTAAGTGTTGGTCGGGAAACAATTGACTCTTGGTAAGGGCTGAAGAAAGAGTTGAAGGATCAATTCTTTCCTAGCAATGCAGGCTGGATTGCTAGAGATCGTTTGAAGAAGTTGAAACAAACTGGAACGGTCAGGGACTATGTCAAAGACTTCAGTTCTTTGATGTTGGATATAAGCAACATGTCTGAGGAAGATAAGATGCACAATTTACTTTACGGGCTGCAGACGTGGGCGCAAATGGAACTTCGAAGGCAGAATGTGAAGACCTTTCTAGTGCCATCGCTGCTGCGGATGCATTGGGCGATTTTCGGTTGGGACAAGATGGTTCTGATTTCTCTACTACTTTAAAGTCCAAAAATGGAAACAAGGACAAGGCAAAAGAGTGGAGGAAAAACGGAAATGACAAGGGTAATGTTGTTGAGGGCAATGGCAATGGAAAGGAAAGGCAATGCGCCGGAACTTCGACAAACAGGGGACAAAATAGCAGATTTGATGGTTGTTTTATTTGGAAAGGACCACACATGGCGAGGGACTGTCCAAAACTCGAACGGCTCTCAACTTTATTTACTGAAGAAAAAGGTGAAGAAGAGTTGAACAAGGAAGAACATGAGCACGAGATAGCATATTTAGGACCTATGGTGGTGCTGAAAAATGCGGAGGCTGCTTCGTCGAGGACGACGAATTCTTCTGGTGGGGGGGGTTTGTTAGCCCCTTGACAAAGGTCCTCGGCAAGTGTGGGTTTGTGACAAGGATTTTCATGATGGCCTTGGCATACAACCTAAAAAATGGGCAACATCATGATGGGCAGCTTGACATGACGGACTATGCGGGCTGGACAAATGCGCTTTGAACGGAGGCAAGGCGCATTTCACTTAGACGTGCGGGTTGGCATAACCATGGAAAAGCAAAGTCATGTCAAAGCAGGGGCAAAGGCATGGCAAGGCAAGGCAAGATAATGTGGGACAAGCAAGAATAATTGATGTGTGCTGATTTGATCAAGTTGGGGGCGACTTGACACAAACGGGAAGCTATGGCAGTGTTCGTGTGCGGCTAAGTCAAGGAGAGGCAAGCTGTGGCTATGGCATTGGGGTGGAGCAGTGTCAAAGGCAAGGCTGGGCGCAATGCCAGCCTTGGGCATGCAGCAGCTGGGCAAAGCAGGCACATGTCGTGCACAAGCAGCAGTTCAAAAACGTGTGCAAGGCACATGAGAGGCAGTTGGTGGTTACAACCACCTCCAAAACGTGGGTGATCATGGGCTAAAGAAGTGGGCACGTTTTTGTATCATGTTTTAGTGTTTTCCCATCAGTTAGGGCTTGTCAACTGAATGTTGTAAACCTGCCAAATGTAATTGGGCAGCCTGTACTATAAATATGTGCACAAGGCTGTCCAAAAGGGGCAGAAACTATAAATATGAGCACAAGTAAGGTACTAATACCACCATTAAAAGGGAAAAAAACTAATCAAGATGTGCCAAAATACAAGT